>CM037934.1:3565241-3790241 GCA_021346845.1 Apeltes quadracus | reverse complement strand
CATTGTTCACTCCGCACACCAGTCTGTCTCTCAGCATTTGTGGCAGTGAATTTTCGTACACACAATGTTGGGCCAATCTTCTTAATGCCGCCACATATTCCGCTATAGACTCACTGCTCTTCCGTATGCGTGAATTAAACTTAAATCTTTGCACGCTTTCACTCGGTGTCGGGTCGTAATGAGCCTTCAGAATCATCGTGAGCTGAACATATGTTTTCTCCTTAGGTGCCTGTGGACTAACTAAGCTTCGCAACAAACTATAAGTGGTTGCACCCACTCCACTTAGTAACACCGCTCTCTTTTTTTCTGCAGCCTCAATATCGTTAGCTTCGAAGAACATCTCTAACATCTCCTCATACTCTTCCCACGATTGAGACGCCACATCAAACGGAGTTACCGTTCCGATCACCGCCATCCTCGTTCATCTTTGTGGTTTGTCCTCCTCATCTGACTCAATCGACAAGTCCGACACACTTGCCGTTTTCTTTCTTTGTAGTTCGGACGTTTTGTCCTCCTCGTCTGAATCCACCAACAAGTCTGCCACCTTTGCAGTTTTCTGTGTGTCCTGTTTGAATTCTTGCTTTGATTCTCGTCGGCAATTGTAATATCCTCACGATGGTTTGCGTAAAGGGTTTTTATTAGTTACGGCACAACAACATAGCATAGCCACGGCCTGGCTTCTTCTTCCCTTGTCTGTCTAACACCCGTGTCTTAACCCTTCACCCCCAACGTTACCTCCCCCTAGGGGATGAGTCCAGGTGGTGCTTTTCTCTGAACTTACAACAGGCATCAACAAGGCATTTGCGCCCACAGAACTGCCGCTCACTGGATATTTTCTTTTTTTCGGACCATTCTCGGACCAAACTCTGTAAAAGAGATTGGTTGTGCGTGAAAATCCCAGTAGATCAGCAGTTTCTGAAATACTCAGACCAGCCCGACTGCCACCAACGACCATGACACGTTCAAAGTCACTTAAATCACCTTTCTTCCCCATTCTGATGCTCGGTTTGAACTGCAGCAGATCGTCTTGACCAAGTCTACATGCATTGAGTTGCTGCCATGTGATTGGCTGATTAGAAATTTGCGTTAACGAGCAGTTGGACAGGTGTACCTATAAAGTGGCCGGTGAGTGTATATATGTTTTTATTTTTATACATGGAGCAACAAGGGGGTTAACCATTGCACTGGACATTTTACAAGAAAAGCTGTTTGGTCTTGATACTCAATATCTGTAAAAAGCTTACTTTGCTCTTTAGTTAGTTAGTTAGGAACATTAGTTCCTCCCCTTAGGCTTTGTAGCAAAAGGTTATGAGTTGCGCCTATCGGGGTCACTATATTTCAGCAAAAATTATCAACACGATTAAACTATCTTTTTAAACAATACGTTACATGAACATATTCAGGATTAAAGCATTGAGGCTAACCATCAGATGCATCCCTGAGGTCACCCGTGCAATGTGATATTGACTCTTTTCCTGCTCGCTGATATAAATGATCTAACAATTATCTTCTCTGCACGAGACCGTTAACATATCATCATGGTATTTTGATGTAAATTTCCTTCTGGGGATTAATAAAAAAGCCTATTACTTGCTCCACTGTGTGCTTCAGAAGGCTGAGCAGCAGCCGGAGTCCTCGCCGGTCACCTCCTCGCTTTCTGATGGTAATCTGGTCATAAGCGGGTACAGAAAGAGATAAGTAAACAGGGAAAAGGGAATAAAATGGGTGGAGAGGGTGGAAAGGGCTGCTAATATTCAGTGGCGCAAGTTGCCAGCAATGCCGAGTTTGCTCTTTGGGGCCTACTGACATTATCAAATGGATTGACATTTCAAATATTTGCAGTGCTCAGCGGGTCTCAATGTGGTATTAGTGAACCGTGGGCCTCCTCCTCCTCATCGTCGCCTGGTGAGGCATGCGTAGCCATTTCATCACGAGTGCGGGAATGAGATCCAGCAGCTTATGTTTCCCAGACCTTCACGGCATAGACAATGCGATCTGAAGAGCAGGTGATTTCCTCTAAACAGGCCATCACTTCGCAGCAACTGCAATGGCTGCGTTTTGTAAGAGGTACATTTTGAAGCACTGGGCTCAGGATGATACATTTAGGTCAGAGTGCTAAAGTCATTTGTACACTGCTGCAGATATGTCTCACATGTGCCTGAGCATTTGTTTGAGGTGACAATGTAGTCACTAATCCGCACAACATAGGGACGAGGCCAGAGTGATGACAGTAAAGCTCGCAGTGTGTTTCCTATCTCAAATGTTGTGTGTAAAAAAAACTTTAAACAGCGCTATCAGAAGAACTAATCTTGCCAAAACAGATTAAGATTATCCTGGTTCACTCGCGACGAGTGAACCAGGATAATGAGTAGACAACTCAGCACGGCAAATATAGTATAATAAAGTCCAGATTGAAGCAAAATAACTGAGTTGGCTTGTTTAAAACTCAGAAACAAAGAAACAAAGAAATTGTTTTTGTTTGAAAGTTAGCTTACTGTTGTCAGATAACATCAGAATAAAACAGTTCGTGGCTGTGGCTTCCACTGACTGACTGAGATTTATATGCTGTTTTCATTCCATGACTTTGGTTTTTAATGGGGCTCCATTACGGGCCTCATAAGGGAGCCCCAAATTGGTCTTTGGGGCTCCATTATTAGGCCATTTAACAGACAACATAGCAACGGTGCTGTACTATATTCCTGCAGTTACACTCGAAAAACTTTCCACTTCAGGAATAAAATTGTGCAACATCAACATTTGTGAAAAGGTGATTTAAAGACTTTATTCACCAAAGCGCGTAGCCTTGTTTCAAGTCTTTTATATGCAAAATGAGAGTTATTGGTAGCCATATTTATTCCTCCTCTCCATACCTATGCTGCGTTCAAACCAAAAGAGAAGCAAAGTCAATGCACACTGGAATGGTTGCGGAGTAAGCAAATTTTCCGCCTCGGAGGACGCAAAAACGCGAATGGTGTGACGCGAATACATTTATGTCAGATGCTTCAAAACCAAAAACAAAGTTTCTGAGTTTACTTCTTCTTGTAACAGCAGGCCAGCTTAACCCAGCATGTAGTTCAGCGGGTTGCATTTACAAGTGTACAAGGGTTAAAAATGTTTTTGTGTCATGTAGAAAATTATAAAAGCAGAGTCGCAGTCTTACACACTTCTCTGCGCTTCCATCTGAGCGGTCACTCACCCAAACCATAATTAACCCTATAATTAACCCTATAGAGACCATATCTGCCCCACAGACACCTTTTGTTAAATTAAGGGTAAACAATCGAGGAGTTATATTAAATAACTTAATTAAAGTTAAAACCATTAATGCAACAATGCAACAAAATAGGAGAGTTAAAGGGGGACCTTTGAATATTAGATCTCTGTCATCTAAAGTTGTTTTAGTAAATGAACTAATATCTGATCTCCATGTTGATGTATTTTGTCTTACTGAAACATGGATGTCAGATGGGGAATATTTTACCTTAAATGAAGCGACTCCTCCGAGTCATGTTAATACTCATATCCCTCGAGGCACAGGCCGAGGGGGTGGAGTAGCAGCTATTTATGACTCCTGCCTTTTAATAAACTTTCAACCTAAACTAGATTATAACTCATTTGAAAGCCTGGTTCTCAGTCTTTCGCAACCAACCTGGAAAATATTCCAGCCGGTTCTCTTTGTAATAGTGTACAGGGCGCCAGGTCCTTATTCAGAATTTTTATCTGAATTTTCACAGTTCTTAACGAGTTTGGTCCTTAAAACGGACAAGGTAATTATAGTGGGTGATTTCAACATTCACGTGGATGTCGATTACGACAGCCTTGGTACTTCATTTCTTTCATTATTAGATTCAGTTGGTTTTTGTCAGAGGGTAAATAAACCAACTCATTGCTTTAACCACACACTCAACTTGGTTCTTCTGTATGGTATTGAGATAGAACATTTAACAATCTTTCCACAGAATCATCTTTTGTCGGACCATTGTCTGATAACCTTCGAATTTCTACTACCGGAACCTCCTCCTGCCAAAAGTTTCTACAGTCGATGCCTATCGGATACCGCTGTAGCTTCATTTAAAGAAGCGATTCCTTCTGCTCTAAGTTCAGTGTCCTGTTTCAAGATACCGGACGACTCCTATGAAAACTTCAGTCCGTCCCAAATCGATAATCTTCTCGATACTGCTACGGGCTCTCTGAGAGCGACGCTGGACGCTATTGCTTCTCTGAAAAAAAGAATGGCAACAAGTAGGAAGTTTGCACCTTGGTATAACCCTCAAACCCGCAACTTAAAGCAAACTGTACGGAAGCTTGAACGACTATGGCGTTCCACCAAATCAGAAGGATCTAGGCTAGTCTGGCAAGACAGCCTTAAAACAAATAAGAAGGCTCTCCGGAGCGCAAGAGGATCTTACTACTCATCACTAATAGAGAAAAATAAAAACAACTCCAGGTTTCTCTTCAGCACTGTGGCCAGGCTGACAGAGAGTCACAGCTCTGTTGAGCCATGTATTCCTCTGGACCTCAGCAGTAACGACTTTATGAACTTCTTCAATGATAAAATTCTGACTATCAAAGAGAAAATTGATGGTCTCCTGCCCTCAACTAGTGCCGACCCGTCCTCGGATGTAGGATCCCTGGGTGCAGCAGTGGGCCCTGATGCCTACTTGGATGGCTTCTCCTCCATCACCATGGATCAACTGACTTCTACAATTTCAAAGTCTAAATCTTCTACTTGTCTCTTGGATCCTATTCCAACTAAGCTGCTTAAGGAAGTTTTTCCTTTAATTAGCACGCCTTTACTGGATATTATGAATCTGTCCTTGTTGACAGGACATGTACCACAGTCCTTCAAGATAGCTGTAATTAAGCCTCTTCTTAAGAAACCTACTCTTGCTCCGGAGGTGTTGGCTAACTACAGACCGATCTCTAATCTTCCCTTCCTCTCGAAGATCCTTGAGAAATCCGTCGCAAATCAACTATGTGACTTTCTTCAAAACAATGCTTTGTTCGAGGACTTTCAGTCCGGATTAAGAGTGCATCATAGCACAGAAACAGCCCTGGTGAAAATTACGAATGATCTCCTACTTGCATCGGACCAAGGACTTGTCTCTTTTCTTGTCTTGCTGGACCTCAGTGCCGCCTTTGACACCATCGATCATCGTATCTTGCTGCAGAGACTAGAACATTTGATTGGTATTAAAGGAACCGCACTTAGCTGGTTTAAATCCTATCAGATCGATCCCAGTTTGTGCTTGTAAACGGAGAATCCTCGAAGACCACCAATGTTGGTCACGGAGTCCCACAAGGTTCTGTGCTTGGACCCATTTTATTTACCCATTAAATGCTTCCTTTGGGCGACGTAATCAGAAAACACTGCATCAACTTCCATTTTTACGCAGACGATACTCAATTGTATCTGTCGATCAAGCCAGAGGAGACCGAACAGCTCGTTACTTTGTTCTTGTTGTTGATTGTTCTTGTAAATCTCTTAAGCCTCTTCAGTTGATTCAGAATGCTGCAGCACGTGTATTAACAAGAACTAATAAAAGAGACCATATCACGCCTGTATTATCTGCTTTGCACTGGCTCCCTGTTAAATCAAGAATAGAATTTAAGGTTCTTCTCCTCACCTACAAGGCGCTTGCTGGTGAGGCACCTTCTTATCTTAAAGAGCTTGTAACACCGTACTGCCCTGCAAGGCAGCTGCGTTTTATAGATGCTGGTTTACTCTTAGTTACGCTGCTATAGGCTTAAACTGCTGGGGGACTTCTTAGGACACACCGAACTCCTCTCTCTCTCTCTCTCTCCCCTTCTACCAAAATCCACGTTGCATTAATGCACATGACTAATTCAGCTCCTTCCCGGGAGTTCTTTGTGCTTTCTCGCCGAGCAGGTCTCTGCAGATCGTAGTTCCGTCAGGACCCTGGTCCTGACTCCGGCCGTGGCCCTGCTGGCACTTGCTGCTGCCGTCATCATCATCATCATCATCATAATTTTAAATATGATTCATATCACTATTACCCTTTCCTAAAATCTTTGCTTTCCCTCCCCACAGTCTTCTGTGGATGGTGGTTCGATCTGATGGTGGTGGCCCCTTCAGTGGTCCTGTCGTACACCTGGCCGGCTACTTGGAATTCTTTGAATAATTTCTGTTATAGAAATTGATTGTATTCTACATCTGAGTCATTCTGTACACATGACATCCATTGCATTCTGTCCATCCCGGGAGAGGGATCCCGAGGGATCCCTCTAGGGAGAACGAGGGATCGTTCTCCCTAAGGTTTCTTCCCTTTTTTCCCTGGAAGGGTTTTTTTTTCATTTTTTGGGGAGTTTTTCCTGTGCCGATGTGAGGGTCTTGGGACAGAGGATGTTGCATGTGTACTGTAAAGCCCTCCAAGGCAAATTTGTAATTTGCGATTTTGGGCTATACAAAATAAAATGAATTGAATTGAATAAATAAATTAGACAACCGGGTTCACAAGCCATCATTAATAAAATACATCTAGTGTGCACCAGTACATTGCCATCATTCTAGAACTATGAAATTCATAAAGTAATGACAATATTGTAATATCCCCTGTAACTTTGCAACTGTAACCAATAGAATATCAATCTACAGCTATGATTGTATTTAATGTACTGTAATCAGCCCAAATGCATACATGCAATACCTAATAGAACCACAATTGTATCTACCAGGAGACACTAAGAATCCGTTACATTGAACGCAGCATCCAGAGCTCACTACACCATTTTAGCCAGTCTTGTCTTTGTCCTGAGTTTTCTCAAGAAAACACAACAAATGACTTCTCTACTCACACGGCCAGCCATCGAAATAAGGTAATCTCAGCTGCCTGTTACTGCGGTCGAAAGCTGTTTAGGACTTAGAAATAGGATATTTGGTGTGGTGAGAGAAGAGCCGATTCCTTTTTTAAAGCTAAATAACTTCTGTGGGGAAATCTTTTCTCAGCTTTGAACGAACGTGGCGATAAAACACATTTTTTTGTGTTGATTGTTTGGACGTCTTTGTTTGCGATTGTGTAGCGCGCGCTTGGCGGATGGGCAACGTTTATCTAAACCAGGGGTGTCAAACGTACGGCCCGCCAGGTGGTTCAGTCTGGCCCGCGGGATAAATCTGCATTATTGAAAAAAAAATAAACTTCAATTTCTATAAAATCTGCAGTTCCTATATTGACCGCTAGTCCGCTAGTGGCGCTGTGTGTGGAGTCAGTTCATGTGTTCAGAATCCGCTTGTTAAGTCCGACTTCCGTGTCCAAGCGCACCACTCGTCCACATCTAATAACACTGGTGGAACCTGTTAATTTATTGACGATCACGTCCAACTTTAGTGATGCACCCTTGGTGGTCATAAAGGGTTTAAATTTGTTTAACTCCAACATAGTGGTTAGTGTAGCGCATCATCCAGGTGGCATAATTAAGGGTGAGTTAACTGTAAGGTTAAGCTAGCTAGCTAGTTGACATAAGGTGCCATTCCTTGTTCTGGATGAGGTATAATACAAAATTAGGGCTGCTTGCAGCACTGCACGGGCCTTAGCCTCCCCTTGCATGTCGGAGGGGGCAGCGGTCAACCGGAAACATGGTCAAAAAGTCAAAAGAGAAGAAAAAGAAATCTGATCCCAGGCAGGAATCAAACCCATATCTCTATCTCCCTAAGCAGACACCTTATATCTGAGCTATCATTCACACTTGTCAATGCACGCACGTGAGCCGTCTGGTCGCACTGGCTTGTGGCTCACGGTTCGCCGGCAGCTTGGGCCGGCTCGCGGCTCGCTGGCTGCAGCCGCTTAGTTTGCTTATGCCTCGGGCCGGCCCTGTAAAAGATCCCCGCAGTCGACGTATGAGCCCCGTACCTTGATGGAATATCTTGCTGAACAATACCTGAGCATCACAGGGTTGATAGAATGATGTATTAAATTGTGGATGGAGAAAGGAATGGACCGTTTTCCATACGCTGACAAGTAGAATTTATGAAGACGCACATTAAAAGGGAGATTGATGTTGGACTATAGAGAAAGCAAAAACTCAAACATCAGTTCCCACTCTTCCACAAAACATCCATCATTCTCCTGGATATCAAGTAAGTATATATAAGTAAGTATCAAGTTTGCTTATTAGATGGTGGGAAATTGAGCACAATGTGAAGAACAACATCACCATGCCGCTTGTGTTTTTTCAACATTTATTTCGGGTGTTAGAGCGAGAGGAGGATGATGCATCACAGGTTGCGGTTAGTAAAATTACAGCTCACACATGCTTGTTCATCCTCTTGAAATTACCAGCTGCCAGAGGCTTTATGCCCCACGCTATCAGTGTTTGGTCCTGAAAACTTCTAGTCTGAGAGAGACTTTGGAATAGGATTTTGGTTAGTAAATTCTTTGCAGTGGCGACGGCCCCCCCCACAATGTGTGACGGTTTAAAATGCACACCCGGGTCGAGGGGCGGATGCGGAAGCCACTGACCCAGGAGGGCCAATCTGGCTTGGCTGGCTTTTAGTGCCAACTCTCATGGGAGGATGCAGTAGAAGGTGGGGCGAGCAGACAGAGACAGCCGTTGTAGCCTAGGGGTGACCTACAGTAGGGAATAGAAAATCAGTAACAGCTGACAGGCCAATGAGGGCCCGACGTCCCATTATCATCACCAGCAGAAGGATGCACGGAATCACACTTAGGCTGAATTGAATTACTCTTTATAGCACAAAAAAAATTACGAACGTGATCATATCTGGACAATTTGGTCTGTCAGAGAAATCTGAAGCAAAGAGCAGCGATTAACATCAAAATACAGCTGCATAAAATTGCTATTAGTTTGCTGTTGAAAGGGATGAGTTACAATTGGATGGTAATGGCCAGAGGTGTTAAAAGTACCCTAACGGCAAGAGCAGCATTTCGTTTTGAGTGACAACACTGCAAAAATGTAAATGTAAGAAATAAAATACGTAATTTGTGAAGTTAAAGACCAGAAACAACTTAATTTATACAGTCCTGCAATATTTCTGTCTGAATGACAGAGAGGAGGGTTTCCACACACTTTGGATAATTAAGATACAGAGTGTAGTAATAAGCAATCAGATAAAGCAAACCTTCACTAAGGTCTTCCTTGGCAAGTGTGGTGATAGGAGTGGTTCCAAAAGTGACAAGACACCAGGACCCATCAAAAGCAAAACGGGGGTGGAGAGTGGTATCTTCTGTTGGCTAATAGAAAGAAAAAAGAAAATTTTGAGAAATTTCTTTAAGGGAACAGAAAAAGGGTGGGAAGTGCCCTGAACACAGCTATGGCATATTCCACTAGAAGAGAACAAATACAACTTTTCTCAAAATTCCCCTAAGTAATCATAGCTATTATGAGATTCATCTTGGTCACAAACATTGTTATTTTGTCAGCATGAAGAGTATTATCATTTTGGGTTTATTTATTCAGCATAACATATTGGCAACATACACAATATCTATCGCACCCATCTAGAAAAATATCTATAGAAAAAAAGGTTTTGAATGCCTTTAGAGCATGATAAAACGTTCACTTCAATGTGTTTTGGCATTCAGCCTTCAGGAAGTTCTTCAGGCATTTTCATTTTGTGCCCTAAGCTTTTAGATTTGTTCGAAATCTTTTCATGCCCGCCACCAAAGAGCACTGTTGATTTTGTCATTCCAGTTCTTTGATTTTTGTCCTTATGACAGCCATTGAAACAGCTACACAGTATATTACAGACACAGAAAAATGCCATACCTGCATCCAGGTATGAAGATTGACTCTTATGAAGATTGTTGTAAATGCTCACCTGTTTTATCATTAAATGCAATCTTTTTATGTTACAGATAAACCACATCAGTCAAAATAAATAAATAAAAACATATTTACCACAAATTTAAATCACTTACATGCTTCATACTGTTGTCTTTATCCTGTAGCATGGGATAATATTCCACAAGTCTCCTAGACATTGCAGTGACTTCATGTTTGGAAGGACTTCCTGTCCTTGCTCACTGGCTCTCAAGATGGAAATCATGCTGGTGACGGTGTTCCTCACCAGTCTGCATCTCAGCTCTTTGGACATGACACAGCCCCCTTCTCTGCCAGTGCGGGCCATCTCAAAGTAGTGCTTGCGAGCTTGTTCCAACTCACGGTCTGTATAGACCACATATTCTGGAGGACTGGGAAGCTGCAGTGTCTTCTTCATACTTTTCATTACCAAAGGAGAAGATGTCTGGGGGGAGATTGGAGGCACTCCTCTAGGTGAAGACACTGTTCCTAATTCACCGGGGCCAGATGTGTCTGTTAAGTTGGCATTCCCATCCTACAAGAGAAAAACAAAAAGTACAACGTACAAAAGTTAAACAAACTCAGTTAAAAAGCATGTGTTGTGCTAGGTGTTTTAGAGCAAAGTAGGTAACCAGCTACCTCTGGGTTAATAAGAGCCCAAACTTGTTTCCTCCTGAGAAAGTGCTCCGGCCCAGAAAAAAGGTCTCTCAAATCATCACGACTGAGGGTGTGGAGCAAGGCCTCATCAATATTGGCAGCTACAAGACAGTACAATTATAGCTTTTATGAATACAAAATAATAAGCATATGTTTTTAAACTCACAAATGTACTGGTACATGATAGGTCAAAGTATAGAGTATGTTCTAAATCCTCTAGAATATCTTGTCCATACCTCTACTAGCTTTTTTATCTGGTGGGGAAGAAAATCATAACTTAATGACACAATAGATTATATAACCATGAAAAAAACAATCTCAGACGAGATTTTGCAGGTAAGGACCTAACTTTAAAAAGGTGCTATCAACATACAAATTATTCATGCATATATCTACATAATAACCTGGTTAATTCACTGCATGTGTATAGCGCTATTAACGAATATGTAGTTGATTCGCATCGCAGTTCATTAGGGTTGCCAGGGACCAAGGCGCAGAATGTTCTTTTTTTAAACTCAGGGTGGAACCAGGGTTTCACATGGCTCAAAGTCAGACTGAAGAAAAAAAAACGGGGTTTGGTTAGCGCTTGTTTGGTCAATAATGTAGGGCAGTTATCTAGAGAGCTTCAGCCACGTTTTCCCTGGGAGAGCTAGCTAGCTAGTGTTAGCCAAGTGAATATTGCTAGCTGGCCATGACTTTGTTAAATTAGCATTAGCAAAATTCCTCATAGCACACAAGATATATTAGCTAGCTTAAGCATTGCTGCACCCGGGTGCAGCTTTCATAACTGAAATTCAATATATTTTAATGAAAAAGCATACCTTGTCTCAAGGGAGTTCGTTGGAGAAGTTGTCTCGTCGTGGCAGGATTTAATCCAAAGTGACTGTTTTTTCCAACGTAACTGACGACAGACGTAACCACGTTAGTAAAGGAGACGTGTGTGCTTAATATCAGTTAAAATGAAAATATGACAAAATGACAATCAAAAAAATCAAACGTATGTTATAACAAATATATGTGATTTAAATCCGCTTTTTCTATCGCCAAATTGCGTAACTATATATGTACGTTACACTGTGTCTTAAAATGACCCCCCCTAACTCTCATTTGGTATCGACCAGACCAATGAGCAAGGCCGCTCATGCCCGCCAGAGCCCGCCAGGAAGTGACATTTCTCCTTTCTCAGGGGCAGTTTGATGTCTGCAGTTCTAGATTGAACGTCACACGTCTTTGTGCTACTTTTAGTTCGCAAGTATGATAATTTTTTGGCTTTCCTGTGTTAGTAATTATTGATTTTGCTATTAGTGTAGATTTTTATTAGGCTGATACATTAACTGTCAGCTATCACTTTTTTGGAATAACATGGCCTGCTGGAGGTGTGTTATTTGCTTCGTTTTTGTTGCCTTAACATTAAAGTCTCTCTTAAGCCATATTAACACAGCACATAGTCGTGTTATATGCGGAATTGACATTATGCAATCACTTTTTAAAACAATTTGTATGTTTTGACAAAATATAACCTTAATGATGTAATTGCACTTAAAACTGGAAATTAATAACCTGTAAGGTGATAAAATGGGATTCTTGTTTATGATGGGAAAAAAATGGGACAGGCCCTTTTTCTCAGTAATTGACACCAAGAATGATTTATCAGAGCTAATTTTGCAGTTCAAAGAGAGACAGAATTGTACTTCTGTGTGTATTAATTTACTTCAAACTGGATCTTTCTTTATATATACATAATGTTGAAGTTCATGTTTTGGATGTGACTGAGGCACACTTTTTTTCTTCTGTTTGCCAACATTAAAATCTAAGAGGAAAATTGTTAATTTAGAATAATGTGTATGAAAGTGTCATTCATGAGTACGGAATCCTCAGTATTGGTGTTTGAATGAGTGTGAGGGGGATGAAGCACAAACAAGTGGTTTGTCCAATTTTTAACTGGGTTCAGAAGTGTACAATTGGGGGTTGCAGTCATGGTTTGAATATGCTGTACTGTATGTGGTGGGTGGGCAGGTTTTGTCTCTTTGACAATGAGCAATATTTATGTTAATATGGAGTTAAATCATTTCATTATTCATTTGTATTTCAAGTGTACGTATAGGTTAAAGAGTGTGTTCACCCATGTTTACTCTCAAGTGTGTTTACAATGTATGCTTCCATTCTTTGTATTACATTGAAATCCAAACAATCTCACAATGTCTCAGGCAGACATCATACTTCTTATGGCTTTTTCATTGTTTGCTTTCTTTGCTGATAAAAAAAATATTGTGGTGTTTTTACAGACACCTTAATAACATTCATGTTCTGTTAAATGAGTCCTTAATATTATGTTTTTTTCTGAAAATGTTTTTTGTCAATGTGGAGTCGGAACGCTGTCGTCATATTTATGGTAGTTGTCTTGAGTAAATGTTACAGCAGGAAAAATTAACCTTACTGTAAGTTTTGTAAGATATGTGTGCTGACTTTATACTGATAAAATGATTACTGCTTGTAAATAACTAAATGTGTTGACACAACAGCAGGAATACATCTAAGTAGTAGCTATTTTAGCAGTTGTTAGTGGGCAAGCTTGAAACTAGTCTAATAACCATCTTAAAATACCTCAAATGCTTTCTCTAACAGTAATTCTGCTTGATGTACATATAAAATAACTAACCTTAAGATATACCAACTAAGTAAGAAAAGAAAGAAAATATATTCCTAAAATAATCTAAATTGTCTTACACAGTCTGCTCTTGCCTGGTATATTATTCTCAAAATAAGATCAATAAGACTTTTTAGCTGGATATAAGATTCTATGTCTTGGTTAGAACAGGAGTTTTTGCAGTGAATGCCAGCAATTGTCTTTTAGAAAAGTAAGACATGTACATAAAAGAATAAACAACAAAATTATGGAGAGATTCAGCTGCACTCAACATAATATTCAGGAGTTCACTTATCATAAATCTGCACACATTACACTTTTTCTGCGTTTAGTTTTAGAACTGAATTTGGTATACAGGTTTCTCCAAAAAGATGTCTCTATAGGGTTTTTTGAAAGCAACCTGATAATACTGTGGATATAACAAATACAACTACATTCAACTCACCAAAACGGACAAATCTCAAAAGACATGCTAATCAAAACCAACTCTATCTGCACTGCAATTGAGTTAAGTGAAAAAATACACTCATTTTATACAAGTTTGGGCTTACATATTGTGTAGAAAAAATATAAACTAAATTCTGTGCATTTGTGGCTCTTTTGGCACACACCAGTTCACACAACACGCAGCCCGAGAGGATTTGCTGGCCAGTCGTGTTGTAAAAGGACAGAGAGAGTCGAGAGGAGAGTCTCTGCGGCAGCGTTCGGAGTGAGAAAGAGTCAGTTGAGGGGATAGCTAATGAGGCCAGAGAGGAAGGGAGCGAATGTTGCGACAAACGAGTAGAGTTGGTTGATGAGGTGGGGTTGTTAGTTAGAAAGAGAAGAGAGAGAGATGAAGAAGTGGTCAGAAACATAAACTGGAGTTAGAGGTAGAAGGTGGAGATTTAATCAAGGTGATTGCCTGCTTTGTAAGAAGGAGAAGAGGCACAGCGCAAAGAAAGTAGGAGTAAACGGTCAGATGATTTCTCTGTCTGGATGTTAAATTCGCCCAGGAGGATGAGCGGAGGGCCATTTTCAGGGAAGTTGGACAGGAGGATGTCCAGTTCTTCCAAGAAATAACCCAAAGAGCCTGACGGTGGAGAACCACAATGTTTAATTGTGCTGGGTAAGTAACTGCATGGAATTGGAAAGACAGTAGGGTGGAAGGTGAGAGAGGGTAAAGAGAAAAGCTCCTTTTGGGTGAAATTAGTAAACTTGTGCCACCAGCCTTGCAGTGGGTCCGGGTGTGTGGCTGAAGGAGAAGGCAGAGGAGAAAGAGAAGGTTAGACAATTGTAGGATATTAGAAATAGACTGACGACCCGGTTCATAAATGAACTATTAATAAAGGGCATTTAGCCAATTGAAAACAACATACCTAGCCACCTCGAACGGCCTGTTAGACCAATAATATAGTTAGCACACCTTTTTGATTGTCTATATAGGAACGAGTGAGTCTCCTTGTTCGGGATTCGTAGGTGGAACTGGTAGACAATTAACTACGTTTTAGACAAAGGGCTCACTGTGGTCTGTGGATTGGAGAAGCCTGCGAATCCTCGATCGAGGTGTTAACGTTTTAACGCAACTATTAAATTCTTTTGATTCGGACCAAGCTATCCTCTGTTCAAAATGAAGAAACTCCGGACAATCTACAGTTAGAATGTACAGAGAGAACTGGCTGTCCAGTCACTAAACAACAACAAGAGTTAAAGCAGACTAACCCCTAACCCAATTCTACTACTATAAACTGCAGGAACAACAACAAATTTAGCAGACTAGTTTTGTTTAAAGAAAGGATAGTTAGATTAGAAGACACCATCCACACTAGAAATCAGAATCTGTAGGTCTTTTCCAAAAGAGTAGCAGTTTTGCAGAGGTAAGGTTGGCAATACCAGCAATTTGGCGGGACATATTACAAATTTTTATAATGTTAAAAACATTAAAAACAAGAATGATATAAACATACTGACTTAGCTATTAACAGCAGAAGTTGTAACCAAATACAGGCTGCAGACACTGCAACCCTGATTTACATTTCCCTACCAGTAAAACCCATAAGGTCAAATACCTGCAGTGTTTTACCGCACCACCCCGGATTAAGCCTTTTAGCAGTAGTGCCATCATCCTCAAAAAGAACTGTGTTTCGGAGGTGAATGCAGCAGAGAAGAGAAGTGAGAAAGCTCCATTTATAGTCTCATTATTGAAGGAAAGTCTCTGTAATGCTCTTAGAGGTAGCTGCAAATGGCTACCATCCTCCACTGAAGCATGAGCAGCCGACTGCTTGTGCCGGGATGCGTCAACGCGGACAAACGCTGTAGCTTTTGTTCCCTCGACGTGTGAAATTTGGTCTCCACACAAGTTGAGAAGGAGTTCACAAAACCTAAAAATGGGATTCACAAAGCGCCATGGAAGCTTGCTAGTCTGCTTCCTGTACTGATCAGTTACCGTATTCTGCTGCTGTAAGAGAATAGTATTGGGGTAGGCAGGCAGCCACCACAAATCAATATGATAAAAAGCAGATGAATAGATTTCCGATTGAAACAATCCTGCAGTAGCAGTGCTAATGACCCTGAGGGCTGTAATCCAAGGTGTTGGACACGAGAATGCACTCACAGGGCTACGTGCCATGATCAAATCAAAGCACAAATGTCCCCATCTCTCACTGAATGTATTAAATTGCCTTGAGTCACTTTGTGACATAATGTGTGTCAGACATGCATATCTTTACCATCAACTTAAAACCACTTATCAATGAAGGCAATTGTTAACAGCCTGTGTGCTTTGACTACAAGTTATTTTTTCTTCATGAAACCACCTGCTGTTTGTAGTTCCACTTTTTTTTAGGTACAAGCAACGAATACCTCCCGCACAAAACAGAATGAGAGCAACTTGATTTCCACCTTGCCAAGCGTCCTCAACCCCTTGAGAATTGAGAAAGATGTTGAGGAGAAGAAAGCTACAGGAGCAGATTCTCTCAGGCAAGATTCCAGAAAAATCCCCCTCTCCCTACTCGTTCCCCCTCTTCCTTCCCCTTTTATCATCCTCTCCTGACTGTTTGCCATATGTCAGCTTTGCCCACGGATAGTTTTCTCCTCCTCAGTTCCTCTACCTGCTTATCAACCCTCCTCTCTCCAGACCTTTGAAGCAGAGTGCGAGGAGCTCAATATGTGGGAAGCTGAATAATCGAGAGGCTTTGCTCACAGCATATGGATTATTAACGAAGAGAAGCATGAAAAAGAAATGCCATTTTTTTTAAATGAGGTTTTCTGGAGTCTTTCTGCTGTTCTTGATATTTTTTTTAAATAGCTTGCTCAGTGATATTATTGCAGTGAATCACTAGATTCAGTACATTGAAAAGAGTGGTTTAAAAGACTCGTTAACAGTTAATTGTTCAGTGCCTGACCTCAGCTTTGACTGCACTTAACAAAACACAGCTAAACTTTCAATTCAGGTCACAGACAAGTGAAATTAAGAATTTATTTAGCTGGAGAAACTGAAAATGTACATTTCTAACCCTGATTATTTCACATGTATTTTTCAGGACACTTCCTGTACTTCAAAACATGTGGAATTTAAGTCCAAGACAAACAGACTATGAGCCGCGCCCACATAACCAAGATCCCCTGTAAAATGGGATGCAGGGAGTTCATTGCTACAATTATGTTCAGTCTGCTGAATACAATGGGTGGAGAGGTTGCTCTATCAAACATGCCGCAAGTCAAATTGGTTGAGATTGTTTTGATTTATTTTGTCAAATAAATTGTTGTACAGTTTTCCCCAAAGGTTTGTTTCCACATGGTGTTGAATAGTTTGGCTTGTAAAATGCATTATCAAAAAGACATTTCTCAATTATCAAAACAAGGATCACTTCTGATCGGAATCACACAACAATAATAGTTTGCGGACAGGGGTAAGTGAAGGCTAAATTCAGCTGCCGCAAAACTAGTTCAAAACCATATATTGGAAAACAATATTGACTTGGTATCACAAGCGCCTCCCTACAATAATAATGAAACCTGTACATAGCAGTTAAAAAGAGCCAAGCACAGTCTTCCACAAGTAGTTTTAAGGATTGCACTGATGCATGGAGTCTAGTGGAAAGGTGTTCTTTAATATCTACCCCGGCAAGACAGCAGAATGCTCAAAATCTTGTTAAATCACAAACATTAAGGAGGCAAAGAAGTCACAATGGGACTGTATAGTCTTTATGGCTGACAATATCTGTTGAAAGGAAGTTTGCCTTATGGTGAATATCAGATTTGCCTGGGTTCCCCAACTCTCTTTAGCCCTACGGAAAGGGCGTCGCCACACTACGACTAAGAGAGTCGATGTAACAAGCTGCTCTCAATTCTTAATAAGGAGCTAGTGTCACGTCCTTGCCTGGCTGCTCGGGGACCACGCCCCCTGTTACCAATGAACCTCCACTTCCTCGTTCTCACTCCCCAGAGTACTAATTGGGAACACCTGCGGGGACTCCTATTTAACATCCCCTCGGCCACAGTTGGTCACTGGGCGTCGTCGAAAGCGGCTCCTACGGCTCCTCAAATTCTTGCCTTGGCGAACCTTTTCCCTGTGGTTTCCTGGACTATTTTGAAAGTTGCTCAGTTTTCCCTCGAACTGGTGGATTCAATTCCCTATTTAAGTTGAGTACTCTCTGGTTTTTCATCATTGAGTTGTTACTTTGTATTTCTGTTGCACTTTGTTGACTTGAGTCTTTGACATCTTTGTAGTTTGATTCCTCCTGAGCTAGTTTAGCCACAATATCTTCTGTGCGTTTGGATTTCGGTATTCTTTGTTACTTTGATTCAGACTCTGCGGGGCTCAGCCCCAGTCACCCCTGTGCAAAATAAAAGCCTGGTCCTTGCAAATAATTCCCTGTTCGCCTTTCTCTCTTGAGCGCTTCCGTGACAGCTAGTACCTCACACTTTGCCCAACAGCTGATATGAATAAACAATCCACTTAGGGACACTGTAACATTCAGCGTAAATTAATTAAAGAAAAATGGCTGCAGGATGAGGGGCTGCTACAAAGTGACTGTTGGAGAATAATGTTAATGATAAATTAGGAATTTATAGCATATTAAACATACATACATTCACTTTGAACGTTTCCACTCAAATGAGGAATCCTGTCAGTCACTCTGGACAAGAGGGTTCAACATTAGTAAACTTTTGCTTTGCAAGAATGTTGTATAGATTTATTCACTAGAACATGCTGTTGGCTTTATTTATTGGCTTATTTGTTGGCTTTTTATTTATTACATGTATTATAATTATTGCTTTACAAAATGCAATCCTATATGCAATTATATTATTTTTTCTGCCACCCATTCGGCTCTGATAAATTCATTCATTTGAATAAAGTTAAAACCACAGGATGCCACACTGCTATTCAAATAGGGACATATTTTTCAGTGAATAGATTTTGAAAAATATCAATAGGCTTCAATTAATCCCCATTGTATTTTAGGGGGAGATGCAGCTCACAAGGAGACAATACTGAAAATCTGAGCGCAGTCTGATGACTGATGAGGAGGAGGCTAAATGACTAAGTGACTAAGGCGAAGTGACTGCTGACTGCAACAGAGAAAAGCTTGTGTTTGACAGCAGCGACATGAACTGAAATTGTGGCAAGGACAAGGACATCAAAACCACTGCAAGGAATTTGTCTTATCTCTCTTGTCTCTCTTCTTCAATCCTCACATTTCCGATCTGGCCCTTGCCAGTGCAGAGTTAAGACATTATCTCTTCAAATTTGATTAATTCCTCCACCCAGGGGGGGTATTCCAGAAAGCTCTTATCTCAGGGTATAACCCTGAGATAAGAGAAACTCAAGAGTTATCCGTTCCAGATAGAGGGGTAACTGCAACTCAGTCAATCACCATGGTAACAGACTCTGTGAACATAACCTGCTCGCTAGCAGGTTTACAAGAAGAAACCCAGAGTTTCTACCCATCTCCTCCCTCATGGATTGCCCATTCCTACCTAATCCAATTGACACCGAAGTGTCGGGATTTCCTATCCCCCCGAGTTGGTTGATGAGAAGAATCCAATGCGGCACTCAATTAAAGTTAAAGTTAACATTTTATTTAGAAGAGATAAATACATGAGCAGTCCTCCGCAGGTATACCTGGAGACCTGAAATACGCTTCGCAAGCGAGTCTGTCTGCTGTCTGACTCTGCTTTTTTTTTTTTTTTATAACCTCTCTTGTTACCAGTTCTCCCTCACGTAGCATTCTGTCTTGCCCTGAAAATGGGTTCAAATTGGCTCTCCCTTCGGCCACAGGTGCGTTATCTCAGATAATAGTATCTTCATTCTTCATGTGCTTTCCCAGATCACATTGTCTGCCTTATATGGTCTCATCCGGTCACTCCAACTTTTTTACAAGTCAAAAGAATATAAAAAAACACAAACAGAAACTCACATCTCACGGAAGCCATAGTGATTCAAAATGCTTTACGTCGCGATAGTCTTGACGTTTTATCATTTCCAGAGGAATAACTGTGTAACTGGAATAACTGTTCCTCACAATGTATCATTTATCTCAATATTACCCGGCCATATATCACCAACCCGTGCACTCGCATCAGGGCAAATTTGACGCTACGTTTATTTGCAAAACATTTTTTTTTACTTGCATCTGATGTAGGCACTTGTGTCCTGAGGGGTGACGGGCTCGGATGAGCTTCCCCCAGGGTCACCTTCAGCCACCGGGCGAGGGCCACCTCCTCCGCCTCCGTCAGAGGTGGTGCAGGTGGCCCTCCACCAGTTTTTTTTGGGCGTCGGCCTTATTTCTGATGGCTGAGCAGAACTCAATGTTTCTTTGTTTTTTAATTCATATTTTAATGAGTCTTGGTCTAGGCTACAGCGTCACATTTTAAATTACTTCAATAGGTATAAAGGGTGAAAATTGTTTTTGACCGGGGGGAGGGGGAGGGTGGGTGGCTAACCTCTGCATACACTCCGCTTACACTTGCGCGCCGTTAGCAGTTGCTACGATCTTCAAACTTACGCGTTGACTCGGGCAGCATTTTTCCCCATGCAGTCTCTCTCTCCTTCGCTGCTGCAGCTGTAATGCATTTGCGGCGAAATAGTATTCACCGTAGGCCTGCATAAGGACCTCTAACTCCACCGCAGTGAAATGGCTCTTTTGTTTTCTGTTGTCATGGTGACTCGTGGTATCAGGGCTCTATTGATGACGGCTTTTTAGAATCGTCACGGACGCGCTTAACTCAAGGTGAACATACTCAGAGTTGATTGAACTAACGCAGATCAGCTGTTCTGGAACCGGATACTCAGTTTCCCATCTCAGAGTAAGTCAACTCGGAGTTCAGAGATAGACTTAAGAGTTTGTTGATCCATCCTACCCTGGATGGAGCTCAACTCATTTCTAACAATCTGACCCAGTTTCTTAGTGGACTTAATCCATGACCCAGAGTTCAGGCCAGGAAGCAGAGTCGCAGTCTTACACACTTCTCTGCGCTTCCACCTGAGCGGTCACTCACCCAAACCATAATTAACCCTATAATTAACCTTATAGAGGACCGTATCTGCCCCACGGACACCTTTTGTTAAATTAAAGGTAAACAACCGAGGAGTTATATTAAATAACTTAATTAAAGTTAAAACCATTAATGCAACAGTGCAACAAAATAGGAGAGTTAAAGGGGGACTTTTGAATATTAGATCTCTGTCATCTAAAGCTGTTTTAGTAAATTAACTAATATCTGATCTCCATGTTGATGTATTTTGTCTTACTGAAACATGGATGTCAGATGGGGAATATTTTACCTTAAATGAAGTGACTCATCCGAGTCATGTTAATACTCATATCCCTCGAGGCACAGGCCGAGGGGGTGGAGTAGCAGCTATTTATGACTCCTGCCTTTTAATAAACTTTCAACCTAAACTAGATTATAACTCATTTGAAAGCCTGGTTCTCAGTCTTTCGCAACCAACCTGGAAAATGTTCCAGCCGGTTCTCTTTGTAATAGTGTACAGGGCGCCAGGTCCTTATTCAGAATTTTTATCTGAATTTTCACAGTTCTTAACGAGTTTGGTCCTTAAAACGGACAAGGTAATTATAGTGGGTGATTTCAACATTCACGTGGATGTCGATAACAACAAGGCTGTTGTTACTTGTCTCTTGGATCCTATTCCAACGAAGCTGCTTAAGGAAGTTTTTCCTTTAATTAGCACGCCTTTACTGAATATTATGAATCTGTCCTTGTTGACAGGACATGTACCACAGTCCTTCAAGATAGCTGTAATTAAGCCTCTTCTTAAGAAACCTACTCTTGCTCCGGAGGTGTTGGCTAACTACAGACCGATCTCTAATCTTCCCTTCCTCTGGAAGATCCTTGAGAAATCCGTCGCAAATCAACTATGTGACTTTCTTCAAAACAATGCTTTGTTCGAGGACTTTCAGTCCGGATTTCGAGTGCATCATAGCACAGAAACAGCCCTGGTGAAAATTACGAATGATCTCCTATTTTCATCGGACCAAGGACTTGTCTCTTTTCTTGTCTTGCTGGACCTCAGTGCCGCCTTTGACACCATCGATCATCGTATCTTGCTGCAGAGACTAGAACATTTGATTGGTATTAAAGGAACTGCACTTAGCTGGTTTAAATCCTATTTATCGGATCGATCCCAGTTTGTGCTTGTAAACGGAGAATCCTCGAAGACCACCAATGTTGTTCACGGAGTCCCACAAGGTTCTGTGCTTGGACCCATTTTATTTACCCTTTTATATGCTTCCTTTGGGCGACGTTATCAGAAAACACTGCATCAACTTCCATTGTTACGCAGACGATACTCAATTGTATCTGTCGATCAAGCCAGAGGAGACCGAACAGCTCGTTAGACTTCAAGAATGTCTTGGAGACATCAAAACTTGGATGACCTGCAACTTCCTGATGCTAAACTCAGAAAAAACAGACGTTATCTTGATAGGCCCAGAGCGCCTTCGAAGTCAGCTGTCACGTGATACAGTTTCTACGGATGGAATTTCTCTCGTATCCAGCAGCACCGTCAAGAATCTTGGAGTTCTCTTCGACCAGGATATGTCCTTCAACTCTCATATAAAGAATACTTCAAGGACCGCCTTTTTTCATCTACGTAATATATCGAAAATCAGAAATTTCCTGTCTCAAGGTGATGCAGAAAAATTAGTTCATGCATTTGTTTCCTCCAGACTGGACTACTGTAATTCTTTGTTTGCAGGGTGTTCTTGTAAATCTCTTAAGCCTCTTCAGTTGATTCAGAATGCTGCAGCACGTGTATTAACAAGAACTAATAAAAGAGACCATATCACGCCTGTATTGTCTGCTTTGCACTGGCTCCCTGTTAAATCAAGAATAGAATTTAAGGTTCTTCTCCTCACCTACAAGGCGCTTGCTGGTGAGGCACCTTCTTATCTTAAAGAGCTTGTAACACCGTACTGCCCTGCAAGGCAGCTGCGTTCTATAGATGCTGGGTTACTTGTTGTTCCTAGAGTTATTAAAAGTAGGATGGGAGGCAGAGCCTTCAGTTATCAAGCTCCTCTTTTGTGGAACCAGCTTCCACATTCAGTCCGGGGGGCAGATTCAGTCAGTTCCTTTAAGATAAAGCTTAAAACTTTCCTCTTTGATACCGCTTATATTTAGGGCTGGCTTAGGTTTGCCTGGACCAGCTCTTAGTTACGCTGCTATAGGCTTAAACTGCCGGGGGACTTCTTAGGACACACCGAACTTCTCTCTCTCTCTCTCTCTCTCTCCCCTTTTACTAAAATCCACGTTGCATTAATGCACATGACTAATTCAGCTCCTTCCCGGGAATTCTTTGTGCTTTCTCGCCGAGCAGGTCTCTGCAGATCGTAGTTCCGTCAGGACCCTGGTCCTGACTCTGGCCGTGGCCCTGCTGGCACCTGCTGCTGCCGTCATCATCATCATCATCATCATCATCATCATAATTTTAAATATGATTCATATCACTATTACCCTTTCCTAAAATCTTTGCTTTCCCTCCCCACAGTCTTCTGTGGATGGTGGTTCGATCTGACGGTGGTGGCCCCTGCAGTGGTCCTGTCATACATCTGGCCGGCTACTTGGAATTCTTTGATTACATTCAATTTCTATAACAGAAATTATTCTACATCTGTATGAGTCATTCTGTACACATGACATCCATTGCAGTCTGTCCATCCCGGGAGAGGGATCCCTCCTCTGACGTTCTCCCTAAGGTTTCTTCCCTTTTTTCCCTGGAAGGGTTTTTTTCATTTTTTGGGGAGTTTTTCCTGTGCCGATGTGAGGGTCTTGGGACGGAGGATGTTGCATGTGTACAGACTGTAAAGCCCTCCGAGGCAAATTTGTAATTTGCGATTTTGGGCTATACAAAATAAAATGAATTGAATTGAATTCTGTGGATGGTGGTTCGATCTGATGGTGGTGGCCCCTGCAGTGCTCCCTTTCGCCATTTTGGGTTGCTAGTGTTCATTGTTGTATTGATTTATTTTAAGTATGCTAGACTACTGTGTATGCCATTAGCTATGGCAAATGTTATGTGAAAAACAAACATTAGAATGAGAATGGAGGCTCTGCAGAGATCACATTCTCCTAGAGCTCAACTAATGTGCACAGTGGCAGGACTACAGTGACCTTTTCTTTAGTCTTACTTAAATGCACAGAGGACGTATTAACCACTACATCTCGCAGACATGGTGCTTCACAGGCACCGCGGTCTGGTCTCGCGAGTCCTTCCATGTAACAATGACCTCGTATCTGATTGGAGGATCCGGACGTTCAACTCGCGTGCAGCTCAGCGATCAACAGCTTTCAGCCAGTCGAGAAGAAACTGCAGTTTGCTATCAGCGGACTGTCCGTCAGCTGAATCAACATGCTGCCGATATGAACGAGCGGGAGAGACTGACTCAAAGAAGAGGAGACGGCCGCATGAAATCCCAAGGTAAGAATATGTTTGATGACTGCTAGCTAAGCTAAAAGTAGCTTAGCCTAAAACCAAAGCTAAGAGTAGCCTTACAAAAGAACTAGTGAACCCGCTTTATTGAAGTGTATTTTTGTAGTGTAAGATTTAAAGAGCATGCTTTCATTGTGCGGTATAAGGAAATAGATACCATAGAATAGATACCGATCATAACTGTACATTTTGTTTTCACAGACTAGTTTCTCCTCACAATGAGGCGCTGACCTCCTATTTGCTCGGAGCAACATCTGTAAGTGACTTTTTTTTTAACTGTTTCTCCTTCCTCGTTTAATGTTACGGTGACTTGCGTGTTGATTTTTTTTCATACCACTTTCATTTAATTGTTTTCCAGCCGCCAGTTACCTACAACCCCGAGGAGGCAAACAGACAGTTGTAGTTTTTGGATCATCATCTACTCATGTGTGCGCAGATACTCGCTTTGTATATAATTGTTTGTTTTAATAAAGCTCTTTTTGCATAAACATGTTCCTGGCAAATGTTCATTTCCTCTATAAATTCATTAATGTCCTTGGTGGTAGTCTAATAATTGTTTAGTAGCCTACATAGGATAACAATGACATGAATATACAGTACAATATGAATGAATAAATAATATATATTGTATATATAAATTATTTATGAGGCTGGGTGACCAATAGCGACAGATCTGCCAACCAATCACGAGTGATCTCTTCAGCCGCTGCGCTACATCCCCTTGCATTCCCACCCAAAAACATCTCTCTCTCAGCAGAGCCAATGCCCTGATGCCTCATCTGGTTGTGCACACTTTTAAGAACTTGCTCTTTGAGTTAGGTCAGCGACAAAAGCGGTTCAGCCTTACCAGTAGGGCTGTCAACTTTAGTTGTTTAGTCGACACCGTCTTTGTCGACTCACATTCTCAGTTTTTTTAGAGAAATTTTCATTGATTTACTCCTTGATATTTATTCCTTTTATAAGCGGTTATATATTACTGTATTCTAAATATAATTGGCCTATGTTTTATCCCCAACTATCCCCAATGCTTTAATTTAGGCTGTTTTGTAACAGCGCCACAGTTTAGTGCACCACGTAGAACACTCGGGAACCCCTCGTGGCTGGCTGCACTGCTGCTTCGCACTCAGTAAAGAATATGGGTAGTTTTGCTGTATTCATTCAGTTAGCGGCTCAGCGGGCGGGCTGACCGGGGGGCGGAACCTCCCCGTGGTATATGCGGACACAAGACTTGATGCTCAATTCCGATTTTTTTGCAAGGCCATTCACATTTCTAATTAAATGCGACCTATATGTGATCTCCTGTGTGAACGTCAAATGACCCAGAAGTGACCCGCATGCGCAGAAGAGTACTCAACGGTCAATGACGTCACTTGTTAGCTAAACATGGATGTCAACAGTGGAGTGATATCAGAGCCCTTCTACAGGGAATATTAAACATATTGAAGTTATTTTGCCAACCGAGCCAGTAGTTACAATCTTCTCGTTTTAAGAAAAAAATCAAAACGGAGAAGAGCGAGGTTTTTAGGTCTGGCGTTTTGTGGAGCAGCGACGTCGGTACAAGAAATGTGTCGGTGCGGAGTCGCAGCCTGGAGCGGTGGGATAATGATGCGAGCTGCTTCAGGAACACCGAATTCACTTCCGAATGTCCCAATCCACCTTTGATTATGTTTGTGAGCGCCTTCGATTAACTCTGTCACGGTAAGAGACACGTCTGCGGCGGCCCATTATGACGTTTGTCATCAATGACGTGCAGGTCGGATACATGCAACCTGGCAGTTCAGACTGAAGTTGCATTTAAAAACATCGGATACGTATCGGAATTGGGTCCACATACCCAAGTGGCCTTCAACTTGCTGAAATTTTGTGATGTTTGTAATTATAAGTCCTACTAATGAGAGACAAAAGGTGAAAAGCATCAGACTTCTTTACACCTTCTTTGAAATCCACCGTATTGATGTAAATAGGAGTACCTTGCAGGCAATCCGCATTCCACTCTCCCAGTAATGAATCATACCCTAAAAGCAGTGTTGTAGTCGAGTCACCAACTGTCGAGTCCGAGTCGAGTCTCGAGTCCCAGTGTTGGAGTCCGAGTCACCAAAGAAAAGTCTGAGTAGAGTGCAAGTCGAGTCACCATTACCAGAGTTCGAGTCTGAGTCGAGTCTCGAGTCCCAGTATTCGAGTCCGAGTCGAGTCTCAAGTCCCGTATTCGAGTCTGAGAGTGCCTACATGTCTCCGCTCTGGGACCTTCAAAAAACTGATAAAATGTACGAGGCAAAATAAAGAGGTTCTACATTAAACAAAAATGACACCACTGTCACGATTGCAAAGCGAGTTTATTTACTGATTTGACCAACACACTTTGCAACTTTACGACGCCATCAAAAGCATGTGTTTACTTCCATTGTTTTGAACTTGTGATTGAGAACTAGCGTAGAACATTTACAAATGGCATGTTTAATCATGCTGCATTTTCATGTTGCATTTTAAAAGCATCAGATTTGAAAGCATGGTACTGCTCAACCTTGCACGGTGAGGCCTCATCAAAATGCCTCCATGGCTAAATACCCTTTCAATGGGTGCACTGCTGGCAGGAATACAGAATACCTGTGTGGCAAGCTGATAGAGTGCAGGGAACTTGACTTTGCTGCTGCCAAAACTCAAAGCATGGGACTGAGTCCTGCTAGGCGATCAGGTCAAGATATGCAGTCAACTGAGCATGGACAGATGGGTTGTTGTTAGTCGAGGAGGGAGTCTTCAGATAGTGGGAGAACATTTTTAGCTTCTTCTGGAGGGCCTCAGGAGGAGATGCTGGAACATCACCTACCCCCGGCCCTGTTGCAGCGGCTGATGATGGTAACTGTTGTTTCTCACCTTCTGCTTTGATGTACTCTGAAACAAAAGGTGGCAGGAGAGGTATGGGTAACACTTTACATGACGGTTCATTAGTTAACATTAGTTAATGTATTAACTAACATGAACTAACAATGAACAAGCCATTTGTTTCTGTATTTGTTCATCTTTGTTAACGTTAATAAAAATACAAGTATTCATTGTTGTTTCTATATTAATATTAACAAGATTTTAATAAAGTATTAGTAAATGATTAAATTAACAAAGATGAATAAATGCTGTATAAGTGCAATTCCTTATTAGTTTATGCATGCTGACTAATGTAGTTAACTACATTAAACCGTATTGTAAAGTGCTACCAAGGTATTTAGGTTATTATGGTTATTAAGGCTTACATAGTAAATGTGGACATAAAAAAAAAAAAACATTTCTCACCTTTTATTTGACTCTTTAGTTGCCCTTTAATGCTATTGTCCAGCTGCACATCATGTTCTAGCCACAGGAAACCAAATGCTGGGTCCAACACGGATGCTACAAAGTAGGCAATGGTGAAAGGAAATTTGGTGGGACCTCTTCCTTTATCTGACTCACATCCTGGCATCATCACTGCACTGAAGATCTCAGTGAACCTTGCTTTCATGGAGTTCTCCAGAGCTTTCTCTTACTTCCTGCAGATGACTGTGCAGAGTGAGGACACAGGGCAGAACAACACTGACAATGACAGTTGTCTCTCCCTGAGTCAGGTTGGTTGCCTCCAAGAATGGGTCGAGAACTTCGATCAGTTCTTTAAGCTGAGCATATGCTCGCTGTGAAAGGATTAGACTTTTGTGCCCCTCTGAGTCCAACACATATGCTAGCATTTGTATGTCAAAATTCACATATGCCTTCACTTGCTTCAAAGTAGAATTCCATCGCGTAGCATTTGCTGTTGGAATCGCTGCATCACCGAAGGTTGCTTCAAAGCAGTCTTTAAACGAGGTGCCACTGTGGAGAAGGTTGGCGGCACGGGACAGCTTGGATAGGGTGCCTGACAGCCCACTGGCTTCTTTCAAACCATCTTTTATGACCAACTGCAGTGAATGTGTGAAGCACGACAGTCTCTGCATCTTACAGTTTTCATCCAAAATAGCATTGACTGCCTCTTGGTCTTCTGGTGTCAGATCTTGCCAGATTTCATCCTCCGGCTCTGGCTCTGCAGCCTCATCTTCCTCTGGCAGAAATCTGGAATGCTTTCCTCATATTGGAGGCATTATCAGTGATGACAAAGTTGATCTTATTTTTAATCAGAAACTCTTCAGCACAGCATTCAAACATCATCGCAATCTGTTCTCCGGTGTGTTTGCCATGGACTCATTCGCAGGTAAGAAGATATGACTGAAGGCTGAGTACATGGTTTACCTCGGTGACGGTCACTGTGTGTGCTGTCACTCCAAGGAATGAACGCATCTTGCGATCACTCCAAATATCTGTAGTAACAGCAACACTCGATGCTTCAGCCAGCTGGCACTTTATCCATTCCTTTTGAACTTTTACCATTACTGGAATGGTCACAGACGAGATAGTGGATCTTGCTATAGGCCTATACTGAGGGTCCAGGACATGAAGGAAGTGCCTGAAGTCCTCGTTGTCAACAATGGAGAGAGGCAAGCAACAGCTAATGATAAGATCTTTCACAAGGGCATCACTTATAGCCTTATGACGTAGATGTTTGGAGTCATAGATCCCTTGTGGTCCAGTATGAAAAAATGATGTAATAGCACTCTGACCTGAAGCAGCTTGTGTCAAATGTGATGCACAGTATTGTTGGTACCTAGTGGAAGAAATTATATACAATTAAGCCAAATCAAGCAACATTTTTCAGGCACTCTTTCTTACAGCTATAAATGTGTGTGATATCACTAGAATTGTCTTTGACCTTAGTTAGTTCTTCAGAGTTCTTCAGTGGAAAAGATTTAAAGTTTTTTGAGGAAGCAAAAAAAAAAAGAAACCTGCATTGTACAGGACACACAAACACACACAGAGAGAGAGAGACCCCCCCTCCCTTGCCTCACAGTGGTTCGAGCATACGGACGCCGACCGCTGGCGCTACCAACCGCCCCCCCCCCCGTCCGACCGCTGTTTATTGTCCCCCCCCTAGTCGGACTCGAGTCCGAATCCAGGACTCGAGTACTCCATCACTGCCTGAAAGACTCTTTATTATTGTCAACAGCTAGTGAGATATGACTACTGGGTGTGAGATTTTTCATTTATTCATGTGGCATTGTCAATGTCTCTCCCCTCCACCAATCTCCAGCTAAAAAAAAGGGTTTTCGCACAAACACCATTCATGCAGAACAAAGCGCAGAATTGATCATTCAAAAGCAGCCCTTGCTTTCCTCAAGAGAGCCGACAGGGCTCAATGCAAAAATCTGTTAATAGAAAATAGTTTCCGAGACGCAGCTAAAGGTCAAGCAAATGGATTAAGTGATAAAAGTCTGATGAGAAAGAAGTCAACCACACAAAAGCAATATACCTGGGTTGGAGGCCTCGTCGACACGCAACCTTTTTCGGAGTTGCACAAGAAGACAGACAGGCACTCAAAGGAGTGCAATCCAGTTTGTCCTCAAACAGAAAGGTCCCTGAGATGCGAGGGACCACTCAAACGGATGACCAACTGGAACCACTGCAGCAACAGAGGCAAATCCTGTCCCAGGCACAACAGAGCGGGCAAAGTAGGGTTCTAACAAACGCTACACAGACTTCTTCCGATCAGGGATCGAGATTAAGTAATTTAAATCAGATAGTTATCGGATTACGGTATAGGGACCAGAGAACTTAGCCTGGAAAGAAGAGTCAACAAAAGGCAAAAGAGCCAGGACTTGATCACCAGCGCAAAATTCCTGGCGTTCCGCACGTCGATCGTAAAGCCCCTTCATTTTGCCGTACACCTGGCTTGCTACTTTGGAATTCTTTGAATAATTTCTGTTATAGAAATTGAATGTATTCTACATCTGTATGAGTGATTCTGTACACATGACATCCATTGCAGTCTGTCCATCCCGGGAGAGGGATCCCTCCTCTGACGTTCTCCCTAAGGTTTCTTCCCTTTTTCCCCTGGAGGGTTTTTTCATTTTTTGCAGGAGTTTTTCCTGTGCAGAGTTGAGGGTCTTGGGACGGAGGATGTCGCATGTGTACAGACTGTAAAGCCCTCTGAGGCAAATTTGTAATTTGCGAATTTGGGCTATACAAAATAAAATTAATTGAATTGAATTTTAATTTGAACTGCCTTTAGGTGCTCTTTTGCCACTTTTATTTGCTTGGTACAGCTGTTGCTTAAAACCATTTACATTATCTATTAAGTTTTCTGGGGCCTCCTCAGCTAGCCAGGAGTGGGATATAGAGGTGCAGTCTTTATGGTCTTATTTGGTTTTCCAGTCAATTGACATAAGGGACAAGTTTTAATTAAAGCGGAAACATCTCTTTTCAGAAGAGGCCAGTAAAAGTATCTCCTAACTGTAGGTCTTCCTTACCCCTAAATTACCTGCAACTCAATCATGAGCCGTTAAGAGTACTGCAAGTCTCACACTTAAGGGTAGGACAATTTGAAAAGTTTCCTCCCCATAAAACACCCCCCCAGTGGAACTCATTTTCTCACCAATAGGCCAATAACCATGTGGCTCTTAAAAGTGTATAGGAGCTAATGCAAAGACAACCATTACGACCCCCAAGCGACTATGACAATATTAAGCGTGCTTGACATTCTACATTTTTAACTAAACTTAATGCGGAGAATTGAGAAACATAAAACTAAAACATAAAAGGAAGCTTAAATGTCAAATGGATTACTTTGAAGTTGTTAGTAAATATCTTACAACATGCTGTCCACTGTTTTTGCCAATACAGAAACTACTTTTATTCATAATTTCATCACTCATCGCAATCCCTTGTTAGTGTGTGTACTGTTAAAAACCTTCCCTGGTATCTCAGTCTTCGTTCTTCTGTTGAGGCTTTCTGCCTTTGTTGAAAACATTATAATTAATTTGGAACACATCTCTATGACTGTCGGACAATATTCCATTTCTTTACATTGAAAAGTCCCTACTTAAGTTTTCTCATAATTTAAACCTTGGGATTGTTTTTTCACAATCAATGCATCAGTAATTAGTACAGCTAAATGTTGCACAGCCTTTCTATCCCTCCTGTTGATCACGTGTTAATCTAACACATGCTCACCATAGCCAAATATTCATATATGGGTTTACCCACAGTTGTATTTTCCCCAAAAGTTCTCCCTTAAGATCCAGTGGTTTGAGGTTTCCTGTTGAAACGTTCACCGCTAATTGTTGCTGTGTAGTTAAACCAGCATTTTCCTTAGGTAGTTTACTTTATTTAGTAGTTGTAATACTAATCATCTATGTTTTTTTAAAGTTCTAAGTCCATTCATTACTTGCAAGCAGGAGGTCAGATCAGGGACGGCGCTAGCCATTTGGGTGCCCTAAGCACAAATGTTTGGTGGTGCCCTCCCCCCTCAACCAACCAACCAACAACCACCACCTACAAAAGGAATAACTCCAAGACTGCTTTCTATCATCTCAGAAATATTTCTAAAGTTAGACGCTTTATGTCACAGTCAGACTCTGAAAAGCTTGTTCATGCTTTTTGTTAAATAAACTATTTTTATTCAGAATGCTGCAGCCAGAGTCTTAACCAAGACCAAAAGATTTGAGCACATCACTCCTGTCTTAGCCTCACTTCACTGGCTTCCAGTAAAACAGAGAATTGATTTTAAAATACTACTTCTTGTTTTTAAAGCTTTGAGCGACCTTGCTCCCCCTTATGTTGTTGACATGCTGACTTACTACACTCCGGTGAGATCCCTTAGATCATCATGTAACAAAGCTCTTCTCACTATACCCCAAATCAACTCTAAACTAGCTTATGGTTCTTTCAGTCACTATGGCTCTGTGCTCTGGAACGCTTTACCAGTGGAACTGATGTCCATCACAACAGTGTCTTCTTTTAAAATTAGACTTAAGACACATCTTCTTTCACAAGCTTTTAGTTCTGGTCAGTTGTTTTCATATTTTCTTTTTATACTGACAGCATTATTTTGTATGTTATTATTATGTATTGTGTATGCATTTCTTGTTGCATTGCCCGTTTTGTTTTTAAGCACATTGAGTCTAATCATATGAAATGTGCTATACAGATAAATTCGACTTGACGTGAATACTTTCTGCTTTTACAGAAAGTATTCCAGATAGTATTAATATTCCGCTTCTTACTCGGAATATTCTGTGTGTTTGCAGAGCGCGTTGTTGTCTCGGGGGAACATTTATTTTTTTCTGTAAATGCGGCTTCTTGGGTGCATGCATGTGCTTGCGCGCGTGTCCGGCCTGTGGAGGTGCGCGTGAGCTCGTGTCGCGGATCGGTTTCCCCTCTTTGTGCTTGTGCTTCCTCCTCGAAGCCAAAGCGTCCGTGCGCGTAAAAGTGAGCATCAAGCCAGTTGGACTTTGGATCCCATCGGGTGAAACTACTTGCCCTGAGGGGGGGTCTCCGTAGCCCAGGATCCAGCTCTTTAAGCGCGGAGCTGCTGTGAGTGATGGCCTATTACTTTTGTATTGGTTTTGCATATTAACAGGCTTTAGACATATTTCATTTGTTATTTATACTAGCAGCCTACTGTGGTGATTTTTCACGTCCCAGATTTTTTGATGCCCCCCCAGGCACTTGGTGCCCTAATGCGCAGTGCGTGATGTGCGTGTGCGGAGCGTCGGCACTGGGTCTGATACACAAACGGGTATTGCGGTGCTCTGTGGAGACGGCGTCTCTGCGTGGTCAACACACTGAGCTTTTATACACACACATGAAGGCCATCCTCAGTGGCAGGTATGAAATATTGCAAACCAAGGTTAAGATGGGGTTAACAGAGTTCCTTTGTTCGAGCATTTGTCTGAAAGCATGTTTTACTGCACTCCTTTCTTCCAACACAGCTGCAAAAGGAAACTTTGGAATCTCCCTGGTTTTCGCACATTACTTCATTAGAGACAGTAATCACTCTTTTAGCATGAAACATATTTTACCATTACATTCCACTCTTTTGATTATTATTTAATCAACAATAATATGCCTGTTTGTTATGCCCTTGTATTTTAGTGAAGTACAAAGATTTGTTTTTGTCTTCTCTCCTTCTTGTTGTAAAGAATGCCTGCGCATCTCTTACCTCTGACCATGAGTCACCAATTCTTATTCTCTTAGATTGAGAAGTTACTTCATACATTTCTTTAGCCTTTGTGTAACTAATTAATTATCCCTTACAGTTACACCAAGATTGCTTGTTGAGTTAAATTCTTTCACATCAGTCACTCATGCTTCATTCCAATAGCTTTCATAATACCAATTGTTGTCTCGTTTGTAAACCTGTTTTTGGATCTATGATCCCTAATTGCACCGACAGATATTCTGTGTGCTGGTATTCGTTTGTAGTCTTATGCTCAGAGTGACATTTTATCAATTAATAAAACCCTTTTTTTGTTCATCCTGAGGTTAAAATAACAGATTTGCATGCTTCCAGCATTTACCATTACCGTGCAGTTTACCATTTTGTGGGAAGCTGCCATTTCCGTTTCTATTTTTCCTCCTGTTTTGTGGATTGACAGGGAGGTCATTATTGTTTTTTCTTTTCATACACTAGGCCAGAAAGACTTGGTTTTCAAGCTAGGGTGGGGTTTTTGTTTATTGTTTTGGCATTTGAGACCCTGATGCGTTTTTGCTTCTGTTTCAGTTGTTGACTCGTGTCAATAAGTTGCTGACAATAAATTATATTTACTGTTGTTCAAACCTCGCTCACGCCTTGTTTATCTCCGTTCTTACACCTTTGCCAAGGCTAACCTTTTTTCCACATTTGTATTATGCCTGTGCACCCCTAGGCACGATAGGCAGGCCGTAACACCCACCCTTTTCTGCAAATAAATACTGGTCGAATGAGAGGCTCTAAAAATTCTCTTCTTAGAGCTCCAGACTCGGCCAGATTGGACCATCACAAAACACCTCTTGAGATTGAGTGCTGTACACAAATGAATACTCAAATGAGCTTTCCGCCTAGTGTCACGTTGTCTATTGTTGGAAGAAAAAACCTTGAAATCATAAAAGAAAGCACACACAGAAAGAGTAAGAGGAGGGGAACAATTTCCTGAGATTTGCAGAGAAACATGCTTTGACAAGGTTTGAAAGCAAGGGTGTCTTGAAAAAGGAAACCAGTCGCAAGCCGACAAAGACTGTCAGTGACAAGCATTTAGTCTCAGAGGATAACTCCCCTCTAGGCAGCTCCACGGGTGACTTCTCATCCGAGAGGGGGTTTTTCTTGGACTTGAACAAGTGATGGATGAAGTCATCAGGGGATTTCTTTGTTGGGGCACACAGAGGAACACATGGGCCTACATTTCTCCTTTTGATGGATGTTGATGATTTTATAAAATCTTGGCCTCAACAGTGGCTGTTAATAATGCTGATTTGCAGGCTACTCATTGCACTTTAATGAGGTTGAACAGGTCTTGATTCCTGTTGAAATGGATATTTTACGTTTCTGTGAAAACATATCCGTCTATCAACTAATTATTTAAATATAACCGGTTTACAAGATTTCATATGAAAACCAGGTGAATCAAGTAAAAGCTGTTTTAGTTTACCCATGTGCAGTGTCGATCAGGCTGGACATACCGATCCATTAGTGTGTGACGTGTAATGCAGACACTATAACAGGCATATTAAAACTACTCTGCCTTCTCTACTGTTGGATAGCTTAATCTAGAACAGGGGTGTCAAACGTACGGCCCGCGGGCCAGAAACGGCCCGCCAGATGGTTCAGTGTGGCCCGCGGGATTAATCTGTATTATTGAAAAAAAATGAGAATACACTTAATTTTCTATAAAATTTGCAGTTCCTATATTGTCCGCTAGTGGCGCTGTTTCACGTCTATCGCTTTACCCGCATTTTCTGTTGACCCTGGCACCATCTTCAGTGAAATTGAAAAGTGGACACAATGTCGGATTTTTCAAGAAAAATGGACCTCTTCCTACATGTTCATGGAGGTGAATCAAAATCACTGTGATCAGTTTTTATGCATGATGCACTTAAATAAATGTTAAACTGGGTGAAAATGTTGTTGAAATTGCACATTACTTTTCTTAAAAACTCTTAGGTTGTTGATAATATATTTATTAAAAGGACAATTCATTGCATATAAATATATAATTATATAATATATATATATATATATATATATATATATATATATATATATATATAATTATATATATGTATATAATTATATATATAATTATATATGTATATAATTATATATATATATATAATTTATTTCTTCTCTGCACTAATAGAAAGAAGAAAGTGGACTTATTGTTAGTTCTATGTCATTTTGGAATGAGTTTACTGGTCTGGCCCACTTGACATGCGATTACGTTGTATGCGGCCCCCAGACAAGAATGAGTTTGACACCCCTGATCTAGAACATTCATATTTCACCAGCTCAAAATGAAAAGAAACCGATAGCTGGACTAATGTTGTCAGATGAAGGAAGTCTAGTGAAAAGTACATAGTGGAGTAGGATTTGTATCAGTTTTGTACTTTAGTAATATACCCAAAGATACATTTTCTAATATTGAAATATAAACTCCTACCTCAAAGTAAATATAAATGCAGGCAAAATACATTTAGAAAAAAATTAATTCACATTCATTGAAGATATCTGACTTCACAGGGAGAAGTAATCTATCCACTTGGATGTCTTATTCTAATCTTTATGAATTATTTCTACTTCTTCTATCCAGACACATTTGTCTTGCTATCAGCTGTCGCCTCATCGCGACTTTAGACATCCATAGAGCGTGGGTATATGTTGGAAAAACTGCAATAATGTCCTACCTTAGTAGAGTCTGTGCTCTTTCACCTAGAAGCACATCATGTTCTGAGTCATCTGATAATCAAGATTTTTTGTACGGCGATGTTTAAAATCTTGTGGTGCCAAAGATGATGGTTTACATTCAAGGTCGACTAGCAGCAGTTTTTTGTCCAGAGCCCCCGCCCTTGTTTTGGCATGTTTATCTTCCAACTATATATTCCTTCTCCGAAGATGAAAACCCTTTGAGTAGGCTTAACGCATGACCTCTACAGTGTGTCAACTTTGTTTACTGTTTGCAAACCTGTTTGGATGAATTTACGCTGGTGTCGAGTGAGAATCTTTCAAACAGTGTAGTAAATAGTGATCCGCAGTCTCCTGTTTATAGATGGTCACCTGGGGAAAGTAGATGTTCTGCCCCTCATTCATACAATTGATTTCAAGTCTGCGCCAGGGAAGGACAACAAACACTGCAAATGAGCAAGACACGTGGTAAGAACGACCTTGCTTTATGACTTAAGTGCTTCCTGCCTTCCCCTGTCTGATTTGCCACTTCCATCTATCAATCTAATGATATGGCAAAGGGCCAGGTTAATCAAGCGCAATCACTTTTGCTCTCACTTGAGAGCAGTGCCCCAGGTGTGTGCAGGTTTTAGTGCCCTAAAATGTTGGACAATGGAAAGATTACGGTCAGGACTTTTAGGAGTGACTTTTGGCTCCAGATGTTCAAAAAGAGTGTTTTAGTACTCTGCTTCCTGAATGAATTACCTTTTGAATAATAATATCCAGAGGTTAATTTGCATGAAAGAATGATTTTTTTATTTATTCAAATGACATTAAAGGCTAAACAATGGGAGGCATAGGTCGATAACCAGTGAGTAGAGACCACAATATCTGGACATGGCCACTGGTTTAGGGCTCGGCCTGTTCACAGCTCAGGAGCTTGTGCTCCATCCATTAATTCATCTATATTGTTAGAATTAGCTCAGCAAAAAATCGTGCAAACTCCCTAAGCCGGTCGAGTAGTGCAAAGTGTTGGAAATGATGTAACTCTTATTCCAGCTGGGTCACTGTTCCATCAATTATGTAAAATACATCAAGTTGAGCCCTTTCTAGTAAGCAGTGACAACACAAAAAAAAAAAATGTTAAACTGTTTAAGCGCTTATAAAAAAATGTCCATTAAAAATGGAAATCTTGCTGGGGATTAGTGAGGAGAAGCAGCTTGCACTTCTCTATGAAAACACTGTTGCTCACGAAATTGTGTCCATGCTGTTGATTGCTCACAGGTCCCTTTCCCATAGTGTGGCTCTTACCTGCCTCTCAACTCCAACTGACTAATCCGCACGTGTTGTTAATCGGTGCCTCTGCAGTTCTCTATGTTCCCTCCATTCTGTCATTCCCTCGCTAAGGCTGCAGGTGTGCTGGAGCTCTTGAGGAGGAGTTGTTCAATCCCGTCAGTGAGGAACCTAACTGAAATAAATCCAGTGCTGGGGCCACACTCGATTGGCGATTGGCATAGGCGACCTAGGTCTTTTTTCCTTAAGAAGAATAGGAAACACCTAGGGGTGTAACGATCCATCTATTACATCGATGTATCGATTTATAGTCCTCCGATCCAACTACATCGATCTGTGCTCGGCGAGTTGGCCTTATGGACGATATATATCGATCTAACATCGTTTTAAAATGTAATCAATCGATTGTATCGATACTAGGAAAAACCCATTGGATTTAAGCACGTCAGACTTTATATGGGTGTTTTTTCTTAGCAATTTTAATGATAAAGGCTGTCACGGACTGGGCCGTGACGTGCTCACGCAGTATGCAGGTAACCCACCGCTGTCCCAAGCCCAGATTCAACTTCCGGGTTTCACGGCAAAGCCGAGGGAATGTTCCACAGGGGTTGAAATAGAGGGTTTTGCGGGGGTTGGGAGGGGGAAACCATTATTGCAGGGGTGTTTTTTGTGTATAACACTAATACAGGTTTTTTTCTCCTGCACTGCTACAGCAGTGTTTGCACTTTATTCAAATAAAATGCTAATGCATTTGCCATTCATTGTTGTTTACTTGTTTATTTATATTCATAATTAATTGATACCTGATTCCATTACAAGAATTTAGGAAACTTCACCTGCACTGTTCAGTATCCAGGTATTTATTTTAGTCACACTGGTTGAATTTTTGACTAAAAAGTCACTGAATCGTTTCGGATCGTGTCGTTCTAAATGAACCAATATCGTCCTCGAATCGTATCGACAACCACGAATCGTGATACAAATCGAATCGTTGTTAAAACGAATCGCTACACCCCTAGAAACACCACACTTCCCTAAGCATTGATCCCCACTGTTGAATGGAGGAAGGCATGTTTTTGATCTTGTTGTTTTGGGAGTAGGCATAGTTCTTCTTTCAGTTAGTCAGAAAACATTCATTGCCATAGGAATTTGACTTGGCGGTTGGTGCACGACAACAGACAACAATGGAGAATAAGACATAGTGAGTGAATAAAATATAATACTATGGGTTGGTAATCTAAGGCTATAGGTTAGTTTAAAAAAAACTAAAGTGCACCAGCAAACAGAGACAAATTAAAGTGTTTGTGCAGGTGAAGTGTGAAGAACAGGTTTTGTCCGGGGTGAGAGGGCTCGGCAACAATCTAACCAGCTCGCTGCAGGGTCCTGGAAGCGAGCAAGTCCTGGAGAGAGGGCAGATTGCAGCCGATCACCCTCCCTTGCCCTTGGCTGTGGCTGCAGCGTACCAGACGGTCAGGGCCGGCGACAAATTAGCCAAGGGTGACAAATGTGTCGGAATGCAGCTACATGCGCGAGCATATGGACAGGTGCAAGTTTAAGCGGAGGTCCCCCCCTCCCGGTCAGCCCGCTCGCTCGCCAACCGCTACCACCCCCCCCAGGCAGCCCGCACAATCGCGCCTAGGCCAACCAAAGGGCTAGAGACGGATCAACTAGGTTTAACAAAGTGCCTTTTTTAGGAGCCCTTTTACATTTGGGGAGATGTATTTTTGTTTCTTGATCTTAATAAAAGTCAGATGAGATCAATATCAATGTTATCACCGCACATCTAGATCAGATATTTAGGATTTGTTTAGGAATGGTTGGTTGTCAACATGGCAACTTTGCTGCTTCACTGCTGCTCTTCACAGATATTTGACTGTAGGGAAATGTAGTTGTTCTCTCCAAAAACATACATAAGATGAGTTTAAATAGCAATAAATCTACGGCCCGCGGGCTCCATAGTGCTGGGATCCAGTGACTCCATGACAGAAAGCATATTTGCTGGCTGCTTCTTTGCTAAATAGTACATAGTAGTTTTGAGCTGTGTTTTGGGTCATGGTCCTGTTGTAGGAGGAAGTTGGCTCCAAACAAGTGTTGGGAACACGGTACGTCATGGCTTTTCGATATGGAGTGATAGCTTTTCTTCTTCAAGATCCCACTTACCCTGTACAAATCTTCAGTCGTAGGCCATCAGATTGTCTCCACCATTTTGGCGATGGTGTCAAGCACGCATTTTTCCTTTCAGGGCTGCAGTTTATAAATGTTCTTCTTTGTGACACCTCAAATAGAGATTCGTTGATCAATAAAAAACATGTCCAGTCTTTCTCTGTCCAGTGTCTGCGTTCATTTGAGCATCTTAGACTGCCTAGAGGGGCAACATCCCGGAGTGGCCTTTTCACTGTTGACGTTGATCTTTTGTAGACTACGGTGGCTGAGAATGGGCCTCTGTACGCAGTTGTTTAGAGTTAGAGTGGTAATTTAAAACGTTAACAATGTCTACAAATAATTTGGATCATTTTGATGTTACACTGGAGTGTATGTACTGTGACCAAATTGATTTCAGATTGTGACCGAGAATGTTTTCTAAATCGTTAGAAGTATGATACAAGGTGTAATTTATCAAACAGATTGAGCGTGGGCTTAGTCATAATGTGCTCCAGTTAAGTGGTACGGGCCAGGGGAAAACGGATGCGCTTGTCCCCATATTATCAAGCAGAAGAAAAGGCATAAGGAGGCCACTCGTGTGAAAGGGAGCCTCTATTGTGTAACGAAAGTCAAATAATTCATCTGATTCTGAGCAAGGAACCATTTGTCTATGTCAGAGTTTATCCGATGCTCCCAAACACTTTGCCTAGCCCCCCCAACTTTCCTGTCTCCTATCCTTGAAAGCCAAATTAATCAAGCCCCTCCATCCAGGAAAGTGCAGAAATAAAGAGATAATTAAGTGGAAGCAGGATTGATAGCATTAAGAAGATTTAGGACGGATCGTGAGGAATGTTACTCTGAGCTTTTTTTGTCAGAGGGCTGTGGGGGAGTGTAGTAGCATAATCCTGGGCCACACTGCTGAGGAGGAAGTATGCAGATAAATAGAGTTAGAACGATGTAATCATACATTCACGCCCTAGAAAGGGGTCACTGGTCTGACGGATGATTGCCTATCTTCATCTCCGTTAGCCAGAATCGATCATTTTTCTCTCCTTGCTTTCAGGGGCGGAGCGGAGGCCCTCACAAACTGTGAATACAGATTCTGTTTTACTTGAGCTGACTAGTAATCTTTTCATATGAAGACAGACATATAAAATGTGCATATTCCTCATAAACAAGCTTTCATTTTGACGATACTGTGTTCTATATCCCTCAAATGACAAAACAAAGCTACAGTATTTCATTAGATTGTGTCTTTGATCAGGTCAGCTTGTGGTCCTACAGCCAGTACCAATGGTTAATGCATTTTACATCAAAGAACAGGCACATGATTTGAGACAGCGGCAGGTGCGGACAATGTCACATTCTGCTCACCTAAGCAAGGACGCCCCGTGTTGAAGGTTTTAATATCAAGAGTCACAAAGGACTGTGGCAGATTAGACAATCCAAGGTCTTTCTTGGCCAACTTTCACAGTGCTCACGGCAGTCCTTGAACACCATTTGATAGACTTGTGCATCTGGACCAATGTCAAAGAGTACTTGGCAACGGACTATATTTATTGTTTATAGGTCAAATCAGAGCTGGCTGTTGTTCAGGTGTTTCATTTGTTTGAGAAACAAGCATCTGTTCATTTTTTTAAATTGGTAGAAGGTGATAAGGACTTTTTAGCCGGTACATTTAAAGCTGCTCCATCGGGTTTTCAGATTTCAGCCAAGATTGGTTACAATAATGTTAAAGGTTACTTTGATGCAAATCAGAAGGGAGGGGAAAGAAAAATATATAAATAATACTGACTTTGAAGGTGTGTAAAAATCAAATTACTTACATTACATAATTTTTCTTCACTTCTGACCAAAACAAAGCTTTTTGCCTTTGAACTCAAACAGTTAGCAGCAGACTGCTCCTCTACGTGAGCCTCTGATAAAATGGGCAAAGCATATGGTCACACGGTGGGATTTGCAAAAATCGCCCTGGATGGCGATGAAGCCTTGACAGAAGCATTGAGGAAACGGGGTGGCACTGACTCGCGTTACTCCAACGTGGCCTTCATTTTACATTGGTCTCCCACTATACCGCCGAGACCTCTAACACCGTGCAGATCAAACACACCGAGCGTTGCTCCCATTGTCCCGTACTTTACATATACTTTTATAAACTTTTACATTGGAAAGTTTAGTATCACCATCATCATTATCATCCTTATAAACAGTTAATAACAACTTGTGTGGCTTACAGAGAAGGCAACAGACCACGGGAGGGGTCAATTTCAAAGAGCATTTAAAGACTCTTGAGATGGAGAACAGGCCATGTCGTTTATTAGATTTAGTATTCATATAAATGTTTTTTTTCTCTCGTTCGAAATGATGATTTTTTTGACAGCTCTATTAGAGAGTGTGGTGCTTGTCGTGGGGCATAACGACTAAACAACAAGGAAACCAGAATCACAACCCCTGTAGGGGCCCCAGGCCTGTGGATGCTCAGTGGCCCGTGCATGGAGCAGGTGGCCACCGTCACACATTTACCCCCTTTCCACCAAAACAGAACTGGTGCTAGTTGGGAGCCAGATCCTAGATCCAAATCGGTTCTTTGCTTTTCCACCGGCAAAGCACCAGCTTTGTGGTTCTTAAGTGGTGCTTAAGTGGTTAAGTCTTAAGTAGCACCATATCATTACTGGGCTAGAAGTAAGAACCGCTTACGTCAGCGGCTGGGGGCGGGGTTACCGTGAGACGAGAGAAACTTATGACCGCCATTTTTAAAAATCTCCGTCTACGAATAAAGACGAGCACATTGGATCCGCCGTGTTTGGATGCCGATGTAGGTCTGCAAAGCCATGAACATCAATAGCAAAGCAACGTCTGCCTTTGTTGATGATTTTGTTGTGTTTGTGTTTGGCGCTGCCGCGCTAACGTTGCGGGGAAAGATGAGACATAACAGCAGAGGTGAAAGTAAGCCTGTACTGTCCGGTACGGCATACCGGAAAGAAAACTGTACGGTCTCAACTGCTATTTAACTGCTAACGGCGCGTATATGCCCGGTTAGCCCGGCCCGTACAACCAGGAATAAAAACTACCCCCCCCAACGATGTAAAAATGGCAATGCATTTTCTTTAGATTTTACTTTATCTTTACTTTAATTTTTTTTAGAAACATTATGCATGATGATGCAAGATAAACCCAGTGGCTATGGCCTAACTTGCGGTGGGATATAAATGCGTGCAATTAATTCACAGAAGATTCAGTAGGAACGCTTTTAGCTGAAACTCAAGCAACGGACCCAAATCCGGATTAGCTGTTGTTTTGAGCTGTAAAGAAGTACCCACCATGCACGTAAAAATGTCAGCACTGTAAGCGACTCAGCTGTTGACAGCCCAGAGGTGTATATTGAGTATGTATATTCTTAGGCCATATAATGCTTGTATACACAGCATTGAGATATTATCCCTTCAGCTCTGATTTAGATTCCACCAGCTCCTGAGGGAAATATCTGTCTCTCCTCTTTAGCTGCTAAATGCTCGACCTGTGTTCACCATGCAGTCTTTTTCTCTGGCTTTTTGGCACTGAGCATGTAGTGTCCGGTACGTTTGTCAGTGCTTAAAAAAAACTGCTGCTGCTGGAAAAGAGGGTAGACAAAGCCATTACATTAAAAATATATTTTGTAAAGAGAAAAACCTCAAACCAGGACATCAAACCTCATATTCCTGGCAGTGGTTACTCCCTACCTTTTGATCATACCAGGCCAGTGCTCCTGGTGGTAGCTTAACATGATCCAGCGCATGGTTCAGCCAATTCTGCACCCCTGCAGTTGAGATGATTAAATATAGAGATACGAATGTCAGGTCAGGGCTAAACTGGCTCAGCTAATGATTCCCAGGTTTGTGCTGCAAAAGAGCCTGCACGGTTTCCGACTCTAATCTAAACAGCAACCGCAGCGAGGCTTTTACCGCCGCTGCTAATTGACTTGTGATGAAGATGTGGCGGTCCAGACCTGAAAAGGAGAACCACTTCAGGACTCCAAGTGTGGGCCATTCATCTCTGAGAGGAAGGATCGACGTGAGGAGCCAGCTGATGAAGTCCATCCATCATGTCAAGCCACACAGCAGCCTGTCCCAAGCTCACTGGGACTGAACCTTACGTAGCCCGACACCACAAATATAACTACATTCTGCCTCTGACAACTTGCGCTAAAATAACCCTAAGGGCAGCCTCATCTCTGGCCTGCAGGGACCTGAGGATCTCCACAGGTGGCCTCCATAAGGACAAATGAATGGCAGCTGAAGACGGATGTTTTTACCAGCAAATGGGACCTGTTCAAATCAGGGCGTCGTATTAAAATGGAAGATCCACTGAAGCAGGCCTTCAGTCGGGCTATGTAGAGGCCAGGGTTACTAAGCAACCGGCAGGCAATACTGGAAACCAGAGAGATACTTAATTACTGCGCATACATGTTTACCTTTGTAGAGAAAAAAACTATTGGAATGATCCAACGCAGCCTGTAATCGATCGCTCCGTGGGGGCGGTGGGGTCATGGGAGAGAGAGTTTGGCTGTTTAAGGCCATCTCCAACTCAATCCCCTACCCGGACATGCACATGTAGAGCAGATTAGGTATTGATCAGAGCTTCTGTCGAGCACACTCTCAGCACAACGGTTCAGGACTGTAAAGCCTGCGGATGACAGACTTCCACTGTGCGTCAACACCGCCTGTGGTTTTCTAGCCGAATGCAACGCATCATCGAGTGATAACAGATGCACACCTACACGTGGCCTTCCTGGCTGTGAGCCGGCTGTCACATTGCTCTGAGTGCAATAGACGCCATTGATCACGGCGTGTTCCTTTTTCAAGACACTACTTTTGCTTTCAAATATGCATCTTTGACAGAGAACTTGGGCAATAAAGTTTCAAAGGGCATGCGTTCGATTGTTTCTCTTCTTGAAGGGCTTACAGCCCGTAGAGCAACGATTGAGATCTTTATGTCCAGAATTGGTTTTATGAATTCAATTTAGGAGGACTATAGTTGCTTGGGGATGCGGTCAGGCTGATTTATAAAATTGAGTTATTTACAAATTTTCTTTTCTTGCTTTGTGTCCTCCTTCCGTCTCTGACTTTGCCAACTGTCTGTGTTGATTAAACTTGTTCATCGAAAGATGAACAGCAAATATCTGGTTCTTGGATTGTTGGAAGAACAAGCCTGTGTACTTTATGAAATATGAATTTAATTTGACTCCCAAGATGCCTTTCATAGGAGTTATCAATCACAGATTTAAAGATTATGTTTTGGGAAGACAGCTAGCGTTTTTAATCTACAGATAAACTGTATGATAATGCATACATACATATATACGTAACAGATAGCTGTACGTAATTGAAAATGCCAAAGTTTGCTATGATTGCACATCTTATTCCAATCCATAGGCTCATCATAAATAGATAGTAACAAATAGAGGAAGGTTCTAAATAGTGAAAAGAAAAGTTCCTAATTCACAAAACCTGTCAAGTACAATTAGTTCGAGGATACCCGTTTTATTTTTAGTTGCTATGGTAAAAATGCCCCAAAACACTGTGTACTGTAATGTTTTATTTTTTTTCTCAGTTTTCATGAAGTGAAAAGAATTATATGAAAATCAATGGAACCATAAAACATGTAAATCACACATTTCAATCGAGCGGTTTATTCAACAGTGGTCTAAATGTGGTCCATATATACTAGCAATGTGTCACAGTCAATCTTTATTAGATGCCTGCAGTCTTGACATGTCTCTGTGAAAAGGGGAATTAACCCATGGGCTCATAAATATGTTGGCTGCGAAAGGAATAACCGATCCCATTCTCAGCTTTTCTTTATGCAAATAAGAGCAATTCATTCGAATAATTCTCACTAAACCTGTCTCATCCACTTGTTTTCCCTTTGAGAGGCAATCACCCGTTGTCTGCTTGTAATTTATGACCACGAGGCAAATCTGCCGCAGTTTTTACAGGGTTGCATTAGAACACACTCTTGTTATTGCAAAGCATCATGGTAAATGGAGAAAAATACACACTTTAATGGAGAAAGACAGGTGCTTTCCAAGGTGGATCTTCCGCTTTATGCGTCTGAGACGCTAAAAGGAAGATGGATTATTATGTGATGGTACTCATTCATTATCCAAATTATGCAAATAGTTTATCACTGTAAAATGTTTTTAAGAAGCTTTCAAACATTCCTTCCGTGCCTCTCTGATGTATTATGATGCATCGGGACTTGTGTTTGCTGCACTAAGCCTCTTTTAACCACTTGATGATCGAATAAAGTGAGCTTACAGGGCTGCGTGCAGTTAGCTTCGTGACATAATAAGGCCTGTTGCATCACTGTCAACGTGTTTGAGTGAGTACCAGTCAGTGAGTGATTATTGAGAAGCTGCTGTTGTCTGCAGTAGCAGATAACTAATGCAGTCACATATTTGTTTCGTCTTTTTGCCAAGTTTCTCTCCAACAGGCGGATCCCCGTAAGGTTTCACTATTGTTAGGGTCCGACCGCAGAACAGTGGCTCAGCTTTATTTTTTCCTCCGCCCCGGCCGGAGGTGCAGAGTCAAATGAATTAACTGGCTCGAGTTAAAAAGTGATAAAAAATTCAATAACTAACAGAAGCAATACAATTAAAAAGTGAAGCATGGTATGAATAGTTGAATGTTTCGCGTTCCCTTCTCCAGTCTCATATGACCATCAATATTGGTTCACAGGAGGCTTCTGCCTGCTCCTTCTCCAGCTCAGCTCCTCTTATCTCGTGATAACCCTTCTACATAAGACCTTACAGCTCCCAGTGCAAATGTCAGAGCAGATAAGAGTCATGAGGTCGAAGGAACTGCCCAAGAAGCTCAGAGACAGAATTGTGGCAAAGCACCGATCTAGCCAAGGTTACAAAATAATTTCTGCAGCACTCAAGGTTCCTAAGAGCACAGTGGCCTCCATGATCCTTAAATGAAAGAGGTTTGGGACGACCAGAACTCTTACTAGACCTTGCAGTCCAGCTAAACCAAGCAATCGTGGGAGAAGGGCCTTGGTGAGAGGTAAAGAAGAACCCAAAGATCACTGTGGCTGAGCTCCAGAGATGCAGTAAGGAGATGGAAGAAAGTTCCACAAAGTCAACTATCACTGCAGCGCTCCGCCAGCTGGGTTTTATGGTAGAGTAGCCTGACAGAAGCCTCTCCTCAGTGCAAGACATTGAGAAAATGGCGGTCCATCAATGTTCATATAACAAAGACGAGCGAACACGTTGGATCCGCCGTGTTTGGATGCCGATGCCGATGATGAGACGTAACAGCAGAGGTGAAAGTAAGCCGGTACTCTTCGGTACGGCGTACCGTAAAGAAAACAGCACGGTCTCAACTGCTATTTAACTGCTAACGGCGCGTATATGCCCGGTCAGCCCGGCCTGTACCGCCAGGAAATAAAAACTACTCCCCACCCACCCCCCCGTGTAACAGTGACGTACGACCTGGCTCTGCGCTGGCTCTTTAGCCCGTGGAAAAGCAACCGGTTCTTTGGAGGCTCCTCAGTTGAACCAACTCTGAACCGGCACTAGCTCTGGCTCCAAACCAGCACCTGGTTCTTGTTGGTGGAAAAGGGGTATGTATGATCACACTGTATCAACGATGTGATCGGACGATACTCACAAATTCAGGACTCATTTATTTTAACCCAAATAATCACATGGAATACCCGTTCCCGTCTCCGGCTGAATGTTATCAATAAAGATATTCCAATTGGATCTCCCTGAGGTCACTGGGGTCTTAGTGTCCTGCCGCCAACTCTGATGCTCACTCCATGCTGCTCACACACTACCCTGACAGAAACAGTGAGAGCAACAGGAATACTCTACTGAGAAGTAGTGCCGTAAAGGTTGTGGCCTAAACTGTCACACTTGACTGTTTTCTAGTTGAGAGATAGTCAGGCATCTGTAGGAGGCATCAGTGGATGCTGAAGAGTGTCTGCACCATTGTGTGGCCAAATTGAGAAATTACATAATTTTTTTTAAAATTTGATTTGCTCAAGCTTTTATGAATTCATATATTATGAAATTTAACTAGCAAGTAAATCAGTTATTCAAGCATTGCATAAAAAGCTAACTCCTTCACTGAATAATTTCGTCTACCGTGTGTATAGTCAATTGAATTAGAACAATTATATATTTTTTGTTTCTTTTGCAATTGCTTTTCACTTCATCTTAAGTTCATGTCCTAATTATCCTTTGTGTGTACACTATGGACCAATACACCAAAGTAATATTTATACAGCCCTTTCTGCGAAAAACACTGCACAGTCAACAGTGTGAGATGTATTTTATTTTTAACAGACCCTAAGCAAACTTTTTTGGAATTAACATTTTTATTCTGGAATATTGACACATGGGACAGTAGAGACAGGAGACACGTTGAGTGGTGTAAACATGCATAAAAACTCTCAGATGTCGTGTGCACGTGATAGGTGTAGCATAATGCATAACTACAAACTACCACAGCACCATGTGGTAGTATCTGAGAGCGTTACAATCAGCACAAAGCGTGAGAAAAGGTCAATAATGTGCAGACAGACAAAAAATGTGAAACAGATGAAAATGAGCAACTTAAAAAGGGCCTTAAACGAACATTGATCTGGTGTAAAAGAAACGGGGACATTAAACGTATCTAAAGTGAGAAACCTTAACCTCTGAGTAGCAGGCCCAGTGCTGGCTGTGAGTGCCACCTAGTGGGCCCGTGGGGGTATGGAGGATTAGATTAAATAAAAAAAGAAAATGGTTTTAGTAATCCACAGAATGAGCTATACTGAAATCTAAATGTAGTCAATGCTCAGTAACACAAGCAAAACAGCACAAGTTCAATGGACAGTTCAAGTTCCTCTCCGAGGATGATGTACCCTCAGGTAGAGACGGAAGTGTTTAGCTGGCTACGCTTCCCTCAGATGCAGGGCCAACAAGAGTAGTTTCTCACAAGAGCAGGAAATGACAGGGGAGGGTAACGTGAATCGTCAGTGGCATTGTTACAGTACAGTTCATATATTTTTCATGTTTTATTTCCTTCATTTACTTGGGAAATTGTCCTCAGAATTATTTTTGTAGCATTATAAAAGTCTACGAGCCTTTTGAATAAAATCATCCCCATCTCATTGTGTACATTTATGTACATCTTCCAATTGATTACTCTTGGGAATGCTGTCACATTGTAAAATAGAGGATTAATTGAACTTCAATTTCCAAATCTCCTGTATCATATAGCTCAATTAAAAAAAAACAAGCCCTGAAATTGCACTTTTCCTCAATCAAAAAATAAAATATTGAAGTAAATATTATTTAATCGTACTATATATACACACAGGACAATTATAAAATACAGTGGGATTATACGAACACTGTCATGGTTAAAATGTCAAATTAACAAGGTTTTGCTCATTAAATCCAACACATTATATACAACTATTGGAGCATGAGATAATCCACCAGGTTCATACATTGGATTAGTTTTAGTAGTTGTAGCTACTGAAAAAGCAGAGCAGCACTATGGTGTTTAACAAAAATCGAGGAGGGATTACATCCAGTTTCACATTGGTCAGACACTAAGCAGTCATACTGGAAGTTCCCCACGTAAACGACTAACAAATATATCCTATTATGAGAGCAGAAAGGAATGACATCACTGCAGCTTTGTGGGTGTAGTGATACTGAGCTGATTGAGACCAGTAACAGAGCTAAGAGAGGGAATGTTTGACTTTGATTCGTCAGGAGTCAAGATAAAGTAAAATTCAATGCTCTGTGCAAATGTAAATAATTATGATTACAAGTAATGATAAGCACAAACAGAATGGAGCTCACGAATAAAACAACTCTCAGGTACCTAGCGAAAAGAAAGTAAAGAATGTGGTCCATGCGGAGTGCAGGGAGAACCAGTCTGGCCAGATAACCGTTCACCTCCACCGCTGAGAGAAGCCTTGTCCGATGTTACATGCTTCTAAGAGTTATGCTCAATATGTGCGCAGCCCGTCAGAAAGTGCGTTGAGCTGTGAGTCAGCAATTCCTCCCCGCATGGCAGATACAGACACACCGGTCTGATATTTTATATTCTTCATGTCACCGGAAAAGAGGAGTGGTATTTTAAATTACACTTCAATCTGTTGCATCATAAAGATAGTGTTGTACCGTTGTGTTTGGAATTATGTGATTTTTATTCAGTGCAAAGCTGTTGGATTTTTTTCCTGGTGTGCTAATAGCGGCTGGCATCGTCGTAAGAGGTCACGTCCTGGTCAAAGAAGTCCTCCAACTTCCACTGCAGGGTCTCGAATGTGGGCCGATCATTTTCCTTCTCCTTCCAGCATTCCACCATGATGTCATACATGACTTTGGGACAGTTGGGGGGAATTGGCATCCTGTAGCCCTGGGGGAGCTGCTGGACAACTTGGTAATTTGTCATGGCTAAAGTGTGTGGGGGGAGATAAAGGACATTAAAGCGCATCTTGTTTTTTTGCATTGAAATGTTTCAGTTTATTAGCTACTTAAAACCCCTCAAAAACACAGCGCAGAATCATGTATGACAAATGACCGAAAGTCTCACCCGGGTAAGGCATCTGTCCAAACGTCATGATCTCGTACAGCAGAATCCCAAAGGACCAGACGTCAGATTTGATGGTGAACTTGTTGTCATGGATGGCCTCTGGTGCGGTCCACTTCACAGGGAATTTAGTTCCTTCTCTGGCTTCATACACATTTTCATTCTCTTTCTAGAAACAGAAGGAGAAAATATTTTTTTACTGTCAGTATAAAGATCTGGAGGGAAAGGAGCTACCAATGCAAAGCTGCCGTCAGGCCTTTCCAAGCCAGGTACCACGTCAACATTTGTTTTGTTGCGAATACGTTTACAGAGTACACAAATATTACTAAGCAAAAATTTGTTTTTCTTCCCCCCAGATGTAAATTTGCGCTTTTGCACCGCGAATAAAAGGCATTAAATAATCCCATTTTAACTACATTGAGGCTGACTAACAACTTGCAGTGCAAACCGGATTCACTACTTCTGTTTTTCAACCTAGACATAAAATGTGTCTAGAGTATTTTGCAGTTTTCACATTGTAAGTTTATCCCAGCCTCTGTGTTTAAAGGCATTCAAACCCGCATTGTTTATTCGCCCTGAGGGTTCCCTTCAGTAATTAACCATTCCACTCTGAGGCTGTAAAATGGTATACAATGCTAAAGAGTAATAATTAAACTACTTTGTCTATTTGGACAATTTATTTTCCGTGGAAATAAAAAGGGAGCCCCTGTGAGTATTCTCACGTGTAAAAAAAGTTTATACGTTACTGTTAAATAAATAAATCCAAAACAAAAAAATAAATGAAATAGCCTGAAATCACCAACCGACCTGTAAGTCCTACTAAACATAGTTACCAGAATAAAAGCACATCTGAGTGACAGCCCAAGCATGTGGACGGTAATCATAGAAGGTTTTACGTTGATGAAGTGAAGATTACAACTCTAGGAGAGGCTTTTGTACAGGACTCAGATACAGAAGCAGTCAGGATCTGGATTTTTCTAACTGCGGCTGTGGTTGGACGATCTGCCCCTTTCAACCAAAACGAATCATGTTATCCCACTTTATCTGACTAAACCCACGCAGAAATCATCGATAGCTTCATCACCCGCTCAGAAACTAGAGCATAAAATTAAGCTCGAGAGTGAGGATTGGTTGAATGTCATTTTTGTTCTGGTTTTGGCATGGTTAGTCCGAGAGAAATGATACTTGCATCACTGTATTCAGTGTCATCTCGGCTTGCTCATCAAGACTCCTGCTTCCTCTGTTTGAATGTAGCATCGCTGGAGAAATGTTGCAAATCCACCGCCACATTTTCTGGACGAATATGCACATTATATTTTTGTTGGAGTCTTTTCGAACGGATAAATGCATATTGAAGCAAAGGCTGTAATGTTTTGAATGGTGGGAAGCATTTGTGTATTTGTTCGTAATGAGTACATTATTCCTGATGGAAGTTGGTTCTGCTCGGTTCGGCACCAAAATGGGAGGACTTGAGTACAACAGATTTCAACATTTGTGTCGCCTACAAATATCCAATTCAACGTTTGGTTGTATTTAGCTACATCCTCTATGGTCACTTGTGGTTCTGGAAAAACAAACGTTGACATCGCTACGTCAGAAACGCGTATTCAGTAGAGCCCGACCAAGTTTGGAAAATGCCTAATATCAGCAGATACTATTTTGTGAATATTGTGGCAAGCTCAGCCAGAAGAAGAGACGAGAGAGTTATTCGTTTTGACCATCTTCACTGCGTTTCGTACACCGCAAGGCCGGAGGCGACAGGCAGACCTTTATTATGATGTCGAACACAGAACCCCATTTACAGCTATACTTAGTTAAGTCATGGTACATACACTCTTGAAAATTAAGCTACTGGTACATACTGTTAGCTTAATGTCCAAGAGTGTAACATTGAGCACAACATAGCAGAACTTAGAAAAACCCGCATGCACCTAAACACAAGAACATGAGCATAACGGCTAGAAATGAACGGCATCCAAAGATTGTCCCATGATGCATTGCACTCACACGGCGCAGTCCAAGCGAGCCTCCGCTCGCTACAATATTTTAACCACGTCATGAGTAAAAAATTGATTTTTATTCGACCTGTTTCGGCATTTAAAAATGCCCTTTGTAAGCTCAAAACAACATTAAGTGCGTCAGTGTAAGCTTCTCTCCCACAACTCCGTTAGCGGTCAAACACATAGACATAATATACTGGCTGCGAAAAATACAGTCGCCATCTTGGAGCGGTCGTACTCATAGATGTATGACAGGGGTCATACGAGCAGGGCTCGGGGGATTCACAAGTAAGATTTAATATTGCCGTACTATTTGTTGGGTTTTGTGAAAAGAATATTACCAGAGAGTAGAGAAGGAGCAAGTATCTTACTGTAGTGAAATCGCAGTCAGCTAGCTTTGCTTTGTTTACTTCACCGGCTGGTTTTCACCTGAATATGAACTGAGACTTGATATGTCATATTCCATAACACTTAGATTAAAACTGACACAATAATGTTATTGTAGAAATATAACTTATTACTGGTATAACATTGGCCACACAACTTTAACGCCTCTTAAAAGTAGCTTCCTATGTAGTGAACTAGCCTACTGCCGTGTTTGTGATTAGCTTAGCTTGCTACATTTCACTGTGTAGTAGCTTTTAGTGTAGTGAAGCTTTATTCATGGCAGAGTAACTGATAGCTTCGCTGAGTTCAATGTCAAAGCAACTTGCTCAACACAGTGTATTATTCACATGTAATTCAACAAAAGTAAGATACCTCTCAAATTAAAATAAAGGCAACAGAACATCTGACCTTAGAATGGTTTGCAAACAAGCTTATTTACAATTTCAGCAATTTGGTTCATCATCAACAATATTCATTAACATAGGAGTTTTGTTTAAGAAAGGTAATAAGAACTGTGAAGAAGGAAAATAAGTTTGAACTTTGTAAAATGTTTTTGTGTAGACTCTCCCAAATGTTCCGTTTTCATTTTGACGGTTTCCACTCGGTTTGGTGGTTTGGTGGAAAATGCCCTGGTCTACATAGCAGGGTTTGTAGTCCGGCAGATTCTTGGAAAGCTGTCCTGTGAGGTGTGCCATGCGAGCTTGGTCAGAGATGCTGTACCATCTTCATTTGACAAGAGCTACCGCCTTCTAGCGCTGAAAAACAACGGCGGCCTGGTAATTCCATCACAAGGCACAGTAAAGGTTTGATTTATCTTATCTTTTAAAATATTGTAATCTTTGTATATTACGGTTGCTTTGTTTTGTCTGTTATGTAAAGGGTCTTTGAGCACTGTGTAAAGCGCTATATAAATATGTATTCTTTTTTTATTATTATAATAAGGTGCTGAGAGCTGCAGAGAGGGTGATCCGCCGAGCTTCAACAACACAAGCTCCTAAGGTGTCGAAAAGCCACACACATCGTCCGAGAGGAGATTGGAACGGAGGATGTTTTTCTGCTTGGGGAACACATTGAAGAGACACAGTTTGGTATCGACAAACATTATTCTGACTTGTTGTCATTGGTTGTGTCTGTGTTTCTCAAGCTAAGGCTGCACAACGTTGCCAAACTCACCACTCTTGAATTGCAAAAAGGGAGCACGAGAAAGAAGCTCTGCAAGATAGTCCTCTTCCAGGAGTATTAGTGTGTGTGTCTTAAGACCACTGTCGGTTGGTACTCACCACTGCTAAACGGGACCACCCCACAAGCCATGACTGTTCAGTGATACCCTGACGGAATTGCCGGGCCTCAACACTCAGGCCCTTGTCAAAATCACTCAGATCTTTGCCCTTGCCCATTACTAATTGCAGTGTGTTGACCACAAGAACTGATTGATCGCATAGCCATACCCAGTCCTCGTCATATGCCCTTACCAGGAGATTATCGATAATATTTGCTTCAATTTCTTTGGCTCATCAGTGTACATACAGGATCTAATTATCTGTCATAAGTCCAAAAATGTATGTACTATTCATCAGTTCTTATTCAGGGTGTAATTTCCAAAGAGCTGGAATCATGGAGCTGCAGCCAAAATATAAACAAAAACTCAATTGTGCTATTGACTCTCAGTGGATTCAGAATTGTCTGTCCTCTGTTAAACTGTCTAGGTAAGCGTAGGCTACCTTAACATTTCTCTAGGGCCGTTCCAGCTTTAGACAAACCCAAAACCTTTCTTTGGTACCGGCTTTACTGAGCATCTCTTTTGGCCGCCACCGGCGCCACAACGCCAAATGTCACATTGATTTTAAGTTTGTGTGTTGGAAGTAATTAATGATTCAATTTGACCTATATTTTTTATTTTTTTGAATTCCATCTGATTTCTGAAGTTGTTTGTGTGAGTGTGAGTGTGCGTGTGAATTATAAAATTATATATAAGTATAATACGATCCTATATTTTTTTTAACTTATTAAATGTCTGACTTTACTACTACTACTACTACTACTACTATCCGTTTCTGCTTCTCTATCAAAATTATAGTGTGTGATTTGCAAAATACCTATCATAGTCTATGTCACATCATATATCAGAATAATAAATTACTATTAAGTCCACAATGAATATTAAAATACGCCGAACTATGTGGCCTGTGTCATAGCTGCATGTATGACCTTTTCGCAAAAAAACCTACGTAAAAATCAGTTCGGTATTCAGTGAGGTATGATTCATTGAATGCGCTCACAGCAAAATTAGTGAGAAGAACCAAAATCGGTCCAAAAAGGGTTCAACATAAATTAAAAATCAATTCACCAATCTTGTAAGCTTAATTAAACTGTGTCAAAACACTTAGAAGAAATATATAGAAAATGAAGTTTTCAAGGTGAGTGAAGGCACAGATTAAAGCAGGGGTCCCCAAACTGCGGCCCGCAGACGAGTACCAACCGGCAAACTTCCGCGAACATGATGCGCAATCATATGGACACGCGCGGAGGTGCGCCGGTCAACAGCACACCCCCCCCCACCCGTATTAGTGACATACACAAAAAAAACACCCCTTTAATAATGGTTTCCCCCTACCAACCCCCCTCTATTTCAACCCCTGTGGAACATCCGTCGGCTTTGCTGAAACCCAGAAGTTGAATCGGGACAGCGGTGGGTTACCTGCATACTGCGTGAGCACGTCATGACTCAGTCTGTGACAGCCTTTATTATTAAAAGTCCATATAAAGTCTGACGTGCTTAAATCCAATGGGTTATTTCCTAGTATCGATACAATCGATTTATTACATTGTAAAACGATGTTAGATCGATATGTCGTCCATAAGGCCAACTCGCTGAGTACAGAGCGATGTAGATGGATTGGAGGAGTATAAATCGATACATCGATGTAATAGATGGATCGTTACACCGCTACGATTTATATTTTGCTGTCGTTATTTATCAGAACTTGTCTCCAGTCTTTGTTCAAAGTTATATTTATAAAGCTTACCAAGTCTTTAAATACTGGTAACTTTGATTCAGTAGTGTGTTTTTTTTTATACATTTTATTTATCAGAACTTTAATACATTTTGATGTTCCTCTGTTACACTGTGACATTACTTAAAAATAAACAAGTTTGTTTTGAAAATGCATTATCATATTATTTTAGTCAATACTCAAATACAAATAACTAATGTTAGGGAAATCTGTTAATGTTGTTGCGCGTTTCTGATTTTTTTTTTTAATATATGTTTTTATTTCTCATAATTTAAAGTCTTTAAAGTCTCCTGAAGAAAAACTGTATCGCTATCTCCCACTTCCGCCTGCTGCGCTGTTGACGACGTGTGTGTGCGTGTATGTGTGGGAGAGAGACAAGGGCGTAAATCCCAGGGGGGTCAGGACCATCTAAGGGTTGTCCCCCCCTAGAAATATCATTAAAACAATGGTGTGCATTGTAAAAAAACATAATGAAGCATACTTAGAATATCTGTGTAAGAAGTAAAACAAACAAAGCCCCCAAAACGCGTTTTAAGTTTCGAAACATTGCGTCCCCCCTCCCTTGCCTCACAGTGGTTTGGTCCGCTGCCTTCCGCACGTTATGATCTAGCGCGATCTGCACTCGACTCTCAGTCACACCGGTATGACGGGAACCTAGTAAGTAGGCGGTCTAAGGCCATTTTATTCACATTAAACATCGGATGAAGTTTTTATTTTCTCAACTACAAATGATGCTGAGTAATTAATGAATTAATCATGACAAAAAAGTCCACTATGCCAGTGTAATATAATGTTACCCAGCTTGTTTAATAGCTTTTTGGATATGCCACCACTACAACTAGCTAACGTTATTTGTGTCCCCTTCAAAAATTGCTCTTCAGAAATGTTATGTTTATTGTACCCTCCCACCCTCTTACTGTTAGATCAGGGAGAGAGAGAGAGAGAGAGAGAGAGAGAGGCAGCCCGTTTAGAGCACTTTTTTTGGAGTTTTACCTGCCAACATTCCCATTTTTTACCCCTATCACCTGCCGGTTTGTTATTTCTCCCGGGAAACGTTGCATATATGGATTAATCATGATTATTCCACTAATTAATCATGATTAATCCACTGAAAACTGATTAATTTCTGATTAAATTTTAATCATTTGACAGCCCTAATTATATATATATATATATATATATATATATATATATATATATATATATATATATATATATATATATATATATATATATATATATATATATATATATATATATATATATATATATATATATATAAAAATAATCGGAATATCTGATTCTTGAATCAACAAATATCGGTGCCATACTTACAACCATAATAGATCAAATATGATTTTGTTATACATTTCTTTAGTGTATAATTAGCTATTGGGTATCTTTACTGAAGACTATGACACATGTATTATACAACACCACTTTGTCAAAACCCACCATGAAGACTCTGGCGAGGCCAAAGTCAGCAACTTTGCAGATGTTGTTCTCGCCCACCAGGACGTTCCTGGCTGCCAGGTCTCTGTGGATGTAGTTCTGCAACTCCAGGAAAGCCATGCCTGAGGCCACCTGCGCTGCCATCTCAATCTGTTGGGAGATGCCCAACGTGGTGCCCTTATCCTCTGTAATCAAGCAGAAAGCCACATAAGGTACATAATCAGTCGCAGTCCAACCATGTTTAAGTTAGAAAGAAAAAAAAAATAGATATCCCCCCCCAACCTTCATAAACAAACTAGAATTCAACAAGTAAAAACTAGGCAATTTTTCAAAATCAATACAAAGAAACACAAAAGTTGAGACAAAAAGACCAGACAATAACTGCAATGAAAAGAAGCCAAAAATAGAAACTACAAAAAAGGGTCTTAACCATAAAGTCCACACAAAGCAACTACAAAGAGACACTACAAGACCCATACTAAACCTATAAATTGAGAAAGACAATAAGAGACCTAACAACTCATGTCTGTCTCTTGCTCAGATGAAGACATCGTAGGGCCTTTTGCCTTTTGCTCAAGGGCCCATTCTCTAATGCGCTCTATGGTTATGAAGCATCTACTGCAGTTATTATCTCCCTGTGACTTAACACATGTTCTGTCCTTGATATACATTGCAGGAGCACAGGGTACCTCTTCTAGAAGTTCAAAATGAGAGCTCCTCCAAGTGACAACCACTCTAAATTGAAGTGACACTACATATCTCGTACAACTACAGGTCATCTCTGTCGAGACGTAAGCGGTGTGCGCTACATAGCAAGTCTCAGCCAGTACAAAGCGCAAAATAAAGTCAGTTAAAGGCCACTGTCTGTCCACTAAAGGCATCTTCAGTTTTTGTGCCTCAAAGAAGAACCAGGTCCTTGAGCATTCAAAAACATGACAACTGCCCTCAGTTGAAGTCCATCCCGGAACTTCACATGCTTCCTTTATTGTATACTGCTGCATCCAATTCTAATATACATTATAGACGATCTGCTTGTTTGTCTTAAAATGAATATGTAATTGTTCTGAAGACATGTTACTTTTAAATGGCATGGCGGAGCCAAAATACATTTATTTCGATTTCACACAGCTCCAAGATGCATTGAAAAGGGGAAACAACTTCAGGGACATAAACACCTACACAGGGTAACTGATTTACAGGCCACTGGGCTACCCTCTGACAGACTAAATAAAATGCACAATGTGAAATGTGTGCAGCAGGGCTCAAAGTTTTGACTCAAACTAAGGATCCAACACGGCATTGTTGCCGTGGGATAAAGCTTTGCTGCAGATTGACCGTTGCACTGTAACGTTGGACACTGAACCTGCCATAAAAGCATTAGCTCCTCATCACGTGGGGAAGTGGATAACAGGTTGTCTTACTATTGAGGTACTCCAGTAAGCTGCCATTATTCATCAGCTCTGTGATGATGTATATGGGCTCCTCGAGGGTACACACTGCATACAGCTGAATCAGCTTAGGATGCCTCAGCCTCTTCATGAGCTGAGCTTCTCTCAGGAAGTCGTCCGCGTCCATCGTACCTGCGAGAGGAGTTCAGTGATGGTCTATTGAGAGAGGAACTTTTGATCTTGGATGTTTTGCACACTCTTCCCTCCCCCACACAAGAAAGTAGGATTGGTTGCAAATCCAAAATGACCTTACTTCATTTTAACATTCTGGCAAATAAAGCTATAATGAATCCAACGAAAGAAATGGAATTCTGTGGACCGCCCCAGATCCTGCTTTTTCCGCCACTGTGTAGGATCAGAGCTTCTCCTCACTGATCTGCCTGATTCCAGGTCCGAAAGAACACAGACGGCATACTAACAGAGGCACGGGCTGTATTGCAGGGCCAGCTGATTTAAAGCGAGGCCTTGGAGGACTAGAACTATACGTTGTAGATAATAAAACCTTGGTTAAATTAAGCAATCTGAAACACTACCGCTTTGGTCCACAGTGAAAAATCCACACCAAGCAAAACTTCTGATTTCACCGATCACACCTTGAACTATTCACATGCGCAAATCTCGTACTTTACTCATTGCTAAAGATTAGGATCCAGTTAAACACCTTTGGTGAGCAAAAAGGAGGTAATAGCATACCCGGTTTTAGGGTCTTCACTGCGACCGATGTGGTTTCGTTCCACCGGCCCTCGAACACTTCCCCAAACTGACCAGTTCCAAGCTTCCTCAGGAGCTTGATGGAGTTGCGATCAATCTCCCATTGGTCCACTGTGTTGTAGGAGAGGCCGTGAGTCTGTGGAGCCTCCATCTAAACGAACGGTAGGAGTTAGGTGTACTTCAGGAACAGAAAGGGCGGTATTAATGGAATTTAGACAATTGCTAAGCTCACAGTGTCTGACCTTTCTGCACGGCTCGCCGAGACGCACGCAGAGGCCATCGGAATGCCTGGAGTAATGTTCCACGAGCTTCTTCAGTGTTTCAAAGGATCGGCTCCTTGACACGTAGTAGTGACCGTTCCCCAGTTTTTTCAGCTTGTAATGCTTCACCTTTCCAGCATCCAGCACTGAAAGACAAGTCAAAAGCAGTGGTGCCCTCAGGTTTTTGTCATGGGTACATTCTTTTTTTTAATCAAAGCCAAGGCAACACACATTCGTCACGATCTTGCTTGATCAACAACATGAGATTCTCACCATGGGGCTGTACCATGAAGCTGGTTTAGGTGGCTAGCCAGCTATGTTTCAACTTAGTTTCCATCAACCTTGGGTTTACGGTACTATGAAAGTAGCTCGGCTTCAATCGGTATTCGTTGCCATGGTAACTTACGCTGCTTCTGTTCTGTTGCAATGGCTTAACCTTTTCTTCCAAATCCTGTAGACATCTCAGCACAAATTGTTATAAGAGCACTTTGTAGAGAGTTTTTAGGGACAGACTAAATCCCCTTGACTTTCCTGATACTCACTTGTATGAAAAGATACAGGTATTCCGCGGAAGCAATAACTTATCTTTGCGAACTTGTTGAGGCGCACATAACAAATGTTCCCTCCCTCGCGTCATTTCCGTTATAGGAATTGAATGTATTCTACATCTGTATGAGTCATTCACATGAAATCCATTACAGTCTGTCCATCCCGGCAGAGGGATCCCTCCTCTGACGTTCTCCCTAAGGTTTCTTCCCTTTTTCCCCCTGGAGGGTTTTTTGGAGAGTTTTGCCAATGTGAGGGTCTTGGGACAGAGGATGTTGCATGTGTACAGACTGTAAAGCCCTTCTTGCTCCTCCGCAGAAAAAAAATCTCTCTCTCGGTGCCGACATCACTCTTTTATGTGCAAGCGCGCGGAGTAATCAGAGTTGAAGGATCAAAGCCTGGGTTGACAAAGTCAGTTGATGAGCGGCATTATGGTAACAATAAAGCCTGATTGCTTCGGTTTGGTTTTGTCAATTCTGAACCAATTCTGGAAGTTTATTCAACCAGCTTCATGGTACAGGCCCCAGGTTTATCCACAAAAGTTCAGTTCTCAAATATAGCTCTTTTATGAAAAAATAGTGCTGCACTGGTTCGAAAAAAAAACCATGGTATTGGTCAAAGAATAAGTGCTCTTCTAGGATGGACGAATAGTTGACAAACAGTGGAAACAATAGGAGAAGTCAGTTTTTTGTTAAGCACAGAATACTAACAGTAACAATGGTAACAAAAGAACGAGGAGCTGTAATAAGATACAACTTTTCTTGTTGCGGTTATCAGGAAAGAGCGCCATGGTAGTTTATCGCCCCCGTTATAATGGTAGGGAAAACACTGAATAGTAATACTTGTCATAATTACAATATAGAAGCAAATATCATTTCGTCTTTACATTCCTTTTCATTTATATCAGTAAAATTAGCACTATGTGAATGTATTTGATTCACACCCAGACCCAGTGAATCAACATTGGGTTAGTGGCTTATCAACTGGTTTGAATAAATTATCATGGAAAGAATTTTGGTTCCAATGGAAAGAAAGTGCAAGGCCGAAGTGAGAAGACAGATTACAGCAGAGAGATACAGAGGTTAATGTCCTTGGACCCATTAATCATTGGAGTCATTAAACAATGCCAGGGCTGTTTGGAAATCTGGATACTGAGTGCTTACTGGCAAACTAGCATGACTTCATCCAAGAAAGTAATATTGAATGAGCTGAATGATGCAAGAGTGTAATTTTCAATTTTTTTTTCCGTCTGACTAACCCTTCCCATCAAGATACAGACAATTACCAGGTAACTGTTGAGTGTCATTTTTAAATGAAATACTGTGGCAGCAAACAGGTTTTTATCATTGTATTTTTTATCGATCATGTTCTTTTTTTTTTAAACAAATTTGCGCTACTAGGAGATACACAACTTTGTATTTAAGTACTTTGCCAAAAACTATTTTCACACAATTTCTTTGAATACATTACAAACTGCAAATATTTATTTGAATTTATCCCTGCTCACTCAGTAGACACGTAAAACCCATTTCCTGGAGCCATTAATTATTGGGGTCATTAAGCAATGCCAGGGCTGTTTGGAAATGTGTGGATAAATAAGCCATTTGCTTAATCTCCCTCGCGTCATTTTTGTTATAGGAATTGAATGTATTCTACATCTGTATGAGTCATTCACATGAAATCCATTGCAGTCTGTCCATCCCGGCAGAGGGATCCCTCCTGTGACGTTCTCCCTAAGGTTTCTTTCCCTTTTTCCCCCCTGGAGGGTTTTTTTCATTGTTTGGGGAGTTTTTCCAATGTGAGGTACTTGGGACAGAGGATGTTGCATGTGTACAGACTGTAAAGCCCTCCGAGGCAAATTTGTAATTTGCGATTTTGGGCTATACAAAATAAAATGAATTGAATGTCTCTCCCCTCCACCAATCTCCAGCTATAAAAAAGCATTTTTGCACAAACACCATTCATGCAGAACAAAGCGCAGAATTGATCATTCAAAACAGGCCTTGCTTTCCTCAAGAGAGCCGACAGGGCTCCATGCAAAAATCTGTCAAAAAGTCGCATGTGTACGGACTGTAATTTGAGATTTTGAAAATGAATTGAATATAAACCCCATACATTTTGCAGCTGAATTGATGACGTTTCCTCAAATCTGAATTCATCTTTTTGAAAGAAAGCTTGCGTCATTTCAACTTTCAAAATCCACAGTTTGGACGAGAATTTCTTCAAAAGCTTCAGTTTCCACTGCAACATGTTTACAGCTTACCCGAGAGGGAGCGCTCCCCCTGCTGACTTTCACAATTTCGGATGAGGAAGGTGCCAGGCTGATTTCCTTCTGCCAACAGCATCTTCTCTGCATCCAGCCTCTTGGTGTCGGGAAAATACCATCTGTAAAATCAAAACGCAAGCAAAAGGAGCAGAGCTGGTCAAACATAAATCTTTCTGACAGCCCCAAGCCTCCAATACATGGATCCACCAGCAAGTACTCTATTGCGTGCGTATCAATTCCAAATATATAAACATCCTCTCTGCCAAAGAGCCCCATTGTTTTCCCAAACTATAAAAACCACAGTGAGCAACAACCCACCGATGTTCATCAAGTCTCACAAAATCAGTCCACCAAATGTGTACATCAACGCGCCGCTAAAAATGTTGCCCATTGAATTACATATTTCCTTCTGTTTAAGCAACACTTGTTTAAAAAGGTACAGGTTATATTGAACGTTGTATACTTATAGGCATATGTATTTGGGTTTGGGGCAGAAAGTCAGACAGGCTGGAAATCTAACTATTGTTGGTATGGTCTTTCCATGAGCAAAGAAAAAAGATACAGGACGAGACCAGCTTAAGCCCCGATGACCCTGATTATTTAAGTCTGTCTCTTTCAATGCTAAATCATTTCCTAACCATGAAAAAAAAAAAAAAAAAAAAAAACAACATAGAGACTCCCCCGGTCTCCATCCCTTCCAATGCGGTCCTGATTAAACTAAATACAGCTACATAGACCTATGATGTTTAACCAAAAGCTCAACTGACCAAACAGACTTATTACTTCTTATTATTGTTATGTTATACAACCAATTGCTGTTCATCCAGTCACAAGTCTGATTTAGAAAAACTGACACAAAAGGCGGGGCAATCAGAGCTGAAACACGTTTCCCTGAGAGGGAAAAGTAAGCTGACAGCGCATCACAAAAAACGGGTGAAACTTGTGACGTCACGCCCCCCCCCCCCTACATCCCCCAACAATTCAGTGACAGACAGCGTTGTGAAAACAATGTGTGGTATGTTGCCACATACTGCCACAGACAAGTTTGCAGCAAAACCAGTTTTAGTAACTTTCCAGAAGAATGTTACAGCTGACTGCTGTGTGGTTTGTTTGCTGGTCTAATGTTGGAAAAAATTCCCACAAGTAATTAAGCTATGTTTATATAATCGTAACAAAATTTATGGAAATTTGTGTTAGGATCATACATTTTCCGCAATAATCCAAAAAATGTAAATGGAACTTACAAGATAATAAGAAAACACCTCATCTTTGCTGCATTCTATTTCCAAGGAAACATGCGCAAAAGGTCGTTAAAGTTTTTATTACATAACAGGAAAGTTTGAGTTAATATGAATTTACATTTGCTTACAAAAGTTCATATTGATATCATTGCAGTTCCTCAGCTTCTGCTTCATAGCCACAATTCAAAGTATCCTGTACGATAAACGGTCACCCTCGACAGTAATTAGTGTTAGAACACATGAAAGGGTTTTTCATTGTTGGGAATTTGAGGGTTTCGGCACAGAGGATGTTGCAAATGTATAAACTGTACAAAAGCCCTCTGAGGCAATAAAACATGAATTGAATGTGAATGATGTGCAAAGGTCTAAAATATTCCATACGCTTTGCTCTTTTTCCAATATACATACTTTTATGGATTATTTGAAAAATGTCTTTCCCAGGTCTTACTTCCTCAGTGGTAATTATTAACCTGTAAGCCAACATCCCCTACTACCAGACAGACAATCATTAACTCGTTTAACCCTTGTTTACTCAGGACAAAAACAACTTTACCAGGGTTTTACTTAAATAATTAACTTGCTTTACTTCATCAGCGGCCACTAGATGAATTTGATAATACAAATGACGGGCTCTACTTACGCTTCAGCGTCAATGCTCTCCTCGGGCGCCACATAGTTAGCCGGGATGTATCCCTGTTGGGACGCGGAAACCCCCGTCAGGGCTTTTGCGAGCCACCAATCGCCGTGACTTTTATCGAGAGCTTCCAACTTGTCCCCCGCGTGGAAGCTCAGGTCCTCTTCGGTGCGCGCCGAGTAGTCGTACTGTGCGATGTAATAAACGCTGGGATTCGCAGGTGCAGGCGGCGTTGAAGGTTCATTCTTACAAACGAATATTTCGGGTTTTGTGATAACTGCGGGATTTGATATAACCGTGTCGGTGCCCTTGCCCCCGCGGGTTTGGCCCCCGGGCTGGTTCGGCTTTTTGAAACACCCCAAAAAGCTCTCCCAGCAGGAGGAAAGCCTCTTCTGGAACTCCATGTTACATCCGTCAATCACTGCGAGCCATATGGGGTACGGGAGCGCGCGGAAACAGTGCGGGGGAATCCCTTCTCCTCTGAGCCCGTGTTCCACATGACAGGAAAAACAGGGAATGGTTTACGGTCCAAGCGGGATGGAACGGCAGCAAGTTGTGACCTGGACCCGCAATCACATTACCGCTCAGCGCGCGTAGTTTCCTGGTGTGACTTGCGAGTCCACGCAGTAAAAATCACCTGCACCTGCTGAGGAATGGGGAGGGGCGCGAGCCGCGAGGCGACGTCTTGTGCCGCCCTGGCGGTCATTGTAGAGAAGCGCATCTCTGGGAAGAGAAACTTATGTGCTATCATTTCTTATCATATATTTGTTTTATTTAAGATTACATAACTATGATGCAAGTGTGGAGTTTTTCCTGCACGGAAAAAACGAGATATGAACTGTGATAATTGCTAGTCACAATAATGTGTATGTCAATTGCTGGGACCATGAAGCTGGTTTAGGTGGCTAGCCAGCTATGTTTCAGCTTAGTTTCCACCAACCCTGGGTTTGAGGTACTATGAAAGTAGCTCGGCTTCAATCAGGTATTCGTTGCCATGGTAACTTACGCTGCACGGCTAACCTGCTCTGGGCAAGTTATGTTCAGCATTCGAGCTCTCAGTCAGAAGTTTGACCAATCAGCGGTGAGCAAAGAAACATTTAAGTGACGTCATTAATTCCTAGCTTCTGTTCTCTGTTGCAATCATTGCAATGTCTTCACCTTTTCTTCAAAATCCTGTGGACATCGCAGCGCAAATTGTTAGAAGAGCACTTCGTAAAGACAGAGTTTTTAGGGACAGACAAAATCCCCTTGACTTTCCTGATACTCACTTGTATGAAAGATACAGATATTCCGCGGAAGGAACTTTTCTTTGCGAACTTGTTGAGCCGCAGCATAACAAATGCGACTCGTCGAAGCCGCACTTACTGTACCGCAAATGGTTTGAGTTATATATTTTTTATATATATATATTTTTAACTTGCGCATTAACGCTATCAGCAATGTTCCTCTAATATTGTTCTCTTGCTTTGGCAGCAGAGACTGTGTTACTGCGTGCTTGAAAAACATTTTTATATTCTTCATATTTCTGAAGAATAATTTCTTGCTCCTCCGCGGAAAAATGTATTGCACTCGCTCTCTATCCATATCGAACGTGATTGGTTGTTCGGTGCCGACGTTCACTCTTTTCATGTGCACGCGCGCGCGGAGTAATCAGAGTTTAAGGATCAAAGCCTGGGTGACAAAGTAAGTTGATGAGTAAGCATCATGGTACCAATAAAGCCTGATTGCTTCGGTTTGGTTTTGTCAATTCTGAACCAATTCTGGAACCCTGAGTTTGTTCAACTACCATCCCCGATTGAAGCCAAGCTACTTTCATAGTACCTAAAACCCAGGGTTGGTGGAAACTAAACTGAAACTTAGCTGGCTAGCCACCTAAATCAGCTTCATGGTACTAGGCCCCAGGACTCTGCCAGGTTAAGTTTTTGTTTTATTAAGGAATCGTTTACTTCTCCGGGTCGTTTTATGTTAAATAATAATCAAACCCTGTAACCTGCAAAATGATTGTTTTACAATGATTTAATATGAGTAACTAAATAAACATGAAACAAACAAAAGCATTTTATTTTTAACAAAACTTGCGCATGTGCAGCAAGTTGTTCTCTCCAGAGGTGTGCTTTTTAAGGTGTTAAGACATATTACATCCTTTACCTAGAGCTACGGCTGGAACCAGATTAATACATTTATTTTCCTACTGCCACAATAAAGACTTTAAGCATTATAAGTTTGCTAGTACATGGTTTATTTTCTTTTTTTCTGACGAGTGCAAGACGTCAGAAAGACCTAATTGGAGTTAGGACATGGGTAGGGAGCAAGGCTGTTTCACCTGTAAAATCCTGTAAGGTCCATTTTTAATTGTGCCATCTTATATGCTTCCTCTGTGCAAAAGTAAAAAAAAAAATCCAATGATAACTTAACTTTTAGAGAGAGTAAGGCTAGGCTAACCTCATTCTGGCTTCAGGACCATACTTACGGATATCCGATTCCCTTGTCATCCCAGTCTCCTGTCAATCACTTCTCTCCCTAAATTTGGAACCATTCCTTCAGACCAGGTGTTTTTCTGGCTCTTTGAAAAATGGGGGAATATAATCACATTTTAATCAGCGTAATCAAAGGGACTGCAAATACAAAATATTCTACATTAAAATGCCTATTTATAATCCCATCCATCTTTGTTTCTTTGCTATTGCTCAAAAACACAACCTTTTAGGAATACGGTATCCACCTAGATATTAGGATACCTTACATTGGGTACATCATTACATCACATCGCTGTCACAATGTGATGTAATGATGCACATATGATGCACATGATGAGCCATCTTCCCCCCCGTCCGTGTCTGAGGCTGCCGCTGGTGGCAGAGGTGTGGAAAAACTCTGCATGATGCTACCTATAGCCAACCTACCTAATCAAGAGTGAAAGGGGTCTGGGGCTTTATCAGTCCTGACCAGACACAAAGGTTTTACATCCTGCAGCGAGCAGAATGTCCCTGTCAATCCAAGTTGCTGCCTTCAGCCCACTGCCAGTATCTTCTGTGTGTGTGGAGGCTGAGGCCTGCAGTGGAGGGCGCGGAGGAGCCAAGGTCTGAAGTGCATGGGGCTGTGGCCACGTGGCCCTCACCATTCCTCTGCCTTTCATCCATTTACCTGCTCCTTTTGGTGGACACTGAGTTGAGAATTGATAACTTTTACCCAGCAGAAATTCAACTGTTAAGGATTACTTATTTTGAAGGAAATGTTATGAACCTTTTTTATTAGAAATGTAAACTTGAGTTAGATCACAACATTTACAGTGTTCTTTAACATCATTCAATCTCACTCTAAGGCCGTTCGTGCATTCCCATTTAAATAAATGTGATCTAGCAAGCACCGGAACCTGCACAATTATCTACAAAGTAACACATTTAATCAATTTGGATTTGGTGGGTGTCAGACTGCAACACGAGGTGCTACTGAAAAGCCTGCACAGTGCCTACTTGGTACCAATCATGGATTTTTAAATATTTTTTGTATATAAAGTAACTGTTACATGTTCCTTATGGATATTAGTTTTAAAAATAAAATGCATCTAAATTTTTAATTCCAAACTTTATAGTGAACAAAAATATGTACTGAGACACTATAAAGCCATTGAAACAAAAACATGATCTATATTGTATTACAATCAGTGAGCGGCCCATTTCCAGCAAATATCACTCCAGTGTTCTAATAGTACATTGTTTTTGCTAATCGCCTAAGACGAGGGGTGTCAAACTCATTTCAGGTTCAGGCCAGAAACTAGCCACTTTGGCTAAAACAACAGTGTCAACATCTATAGTGAAGAGGCGACTCCAGGATGCTGGCCTTCTAGGCAGAGTGGAGAAGAAAAGCCCATAATTGAGACTGGCCAATAAAAAGAGAAGATTGATATGGGCAAAAGAACACAGACATTGGACAGAGGAAGCTTGGAAAAAAAGTTTTATGGACAGACAAATTAAAGTTTGAGGTGTTACGGTGGTAAAGTGGGGGATTTGTACAAGGTACCTCAACAAATTAACAGCTAGAATGCCAAAGGTCTGCAATAATGTAACTGCTGCAAATGAAGCAAAGTTTGAAGAACAAAATTAATATTTCAAATTATTATTTGTCAATGTCTTGACTAGATTTTCTATTCATTTTTCAACTAATTTGATAAATGAAAGGGAGTTTTCATGGAAAACACAATTGTCTGGGTGACCCCAAACTTGAACGGTAGTATTTATTTCTTTGTCCTAGCTTAATAACACAACCTTAGAAACACAGTATCCACCTACAGGAAACCTTACATTGGGTACAAACTTAAGGAATGAAAAATCAGTGACAGGTTGCTGTCACAATGTTACGTAATGAACCACATAAATAAGTAGTGGCATATTTAATCTCTGCCATTCACAAGAGTCCACATCTGAACCCAGAAAGGAACAAAGAAGGTTTGGTGTCCTTCCAGTGCAAAGAATATTCCTGAGCGATCTTCCAGTGTCCATGTCTGAGGCCAGAGGTTAAACCAACTGTATTTGAAGAACCGTGGATGATGCCATTAAACCATACTTTGAAATTGACTGTGAGAATCGGATTTTGTTCCGATCAAAGTGTCCAGTCAGCACCACTATCTGCTAGGAAGCTGTAGGAGTTCCTAATTTCAAGAGAAGTAAGGAGTCTCCTTGGCCAAGTGGAGAAGCTGATCAGAATCTTGATGTTTGTGTATTAGTGTATCAAGTTGCTCTGGACAAGATTGAGCTTAAAGATATCGGCAAACTGTTTATCTCTGAATGATAGATGTAATAAATAAGAAATCAAAAGAAAATTAGCTATGCATAAAGGAAGAAAGCACTTTATTTATAGCCTATTAAGAGCTGTAGAATAGATTTTGGATACAGAACATACGCTGTGTATATTGGCATTTTAGCATTACTTAATTTATTAGTCATTTTTATATTGGTACAGAATACTGTATTGCATTTAAACTAAGGTTATGTCTAAACCACAAATGTTAATATATGTTAATAAGGTTTCCCTGTTGAACAGAATGTTGACTACGTTTTTTTAATATGGTGGGGGAAGTGAGTGCCACTACCAATGCTGAAACCAAACCTCCGCCCATTTCACGTAACTATAGGGGAAAGAAAGGAAAGAATGTGCGCTACGCGGAATGCAGGAAGAACCAGTCTGACCAGTTGGGCAGATAACAACAGCTCACCTCTGAAAGAAGCCGCTCCCGAGGGCATGAGTTTGAGTGCGTTCAGCTGTGAGTCAGAGCTTTTTTTTCTCAATATTCTGCGTCATAAAGACATTGTATGTTGTGTTTGGAATCGTTTGATTTTGATTCAGTGCAAAAAGTTGGATTTTTTTTCTGGTGTGCTAATAGCGTCTGGCATCGTCGTAGGAGGTCACGTTCTGGTCAAAGTGCTCCAACTTCCACTGGAGGGTCTTGAATGTGGGCCGATCATCTTCCTTCTCCTTCCAGCATTCCATCATGATGTCATACATGACTTCGGGACAGTTGGGGGGAATTGGCATCCTGTAGCCCTGGGGGACCCGCTGGACGACTTGGTAATTTGTCATGGCTAAAGTGTGTGTGGGCCGGGGGGAGGGATAAAGGACATTAAAGCACATCTTGTTTTTTGCATTTTTCAGTTTAATAGCTACATAAAATCCCTTAAAAAACAGTGCAGAATCATGTATGACAAGGTAGCCGAAAGTCTCACCTGGGTAAGGCATCTGTCCAAACGTTATGATCTCGTACAGCAGAATCCCAAAGGACCAGACGTCAGATTTGATGTTGAACTTGTTGTTGTGGATGGCCTCTGGCGCGGTCCACTTCACGGGGAATTTAGTTCCTTCTCTGGCTTCATACACATTTTCATTCTCTTTCTAGAAACCGAAGAAAGAAGATATTTTAAGATTTTATTTAAAGATCTGCTGGGAAAGCCAGGTGCCACTGTCAACATTTGTTTTGTGGTTTTGTGGTTTCCCCCCCCAGATGTACATTTAAGATTTTGCACTGAAAATAAAGGCATTAAATAATCCAATTGTCCTGATCTGTTTATTGGTTTGTTTTTTTCCCCGTCTGTGCTTTGGTTAATTTCGTTCTGTCATTCTAGTTTTTTCCACCTCTGTGTTCCGCCCGCGGCCACGCCCCTCCTGAAGAGCTCAGCTGTGGCTCGTTCCAAGGGATCACTAGGGGCAGCATAAAGGGCTCAGAATGCCCTGGCTCGCTGTCGGTCCGTTGCAGCTCCCAGGCTGATCGCAGGTGCCGGCAAGACACTTCTGTACTTCTCATCTGATGTATATTTTTGTTTGTCCTGCAGAGCTCGAAGGTGTGCAGGCGTGATTTTGAGTTTATGGTGTCGGACCTCGGGACTACCACACCACCCTGCCTTTCCCCTTTTCACACGGCTCCACGTCGGTGGAGTTTCCCTCCTGACTCCAGAGAAGCGTTGAGTGTTTTCCCTCCCTTTTAGACTGTCTATGTTAGGGATTTTTGTTGTTCCCCGTTTCCCCCTTTTTTGTGGCAGAAAATAAAGAAGGCATTGGCAAGAAATCAAGCTGCTGTGTGCGAGCGTTTGGGTCCACCCATCACACCGCCCTCTTAACACCAATTTTAAATACATTGAGGCTGTAACTTTATTACACCCGTCAACAGAAACAAATGCAGCGCAAACCAGATTCACTACTTCTGTTTTTCAACCTAGCCATAAAATATGTGTGTGGTGGGAAGTCGCTTGCCTTTGCGAGAAATCAAAAGTATCAAACTCTTTTTTGATTAAGTATTACTAACTAGAATACAGATATCAGTGTTTCAACTATTATAAACCCTCCCGCCCCTGAGAAAAAGTGTCCCATTTGAATTTTATTTTATATAAGTCCTACAAAACATAGCTACAGGCTAAAAGCACATCCAAGCGACAGCACAGTGTGTGGACGGTAAGTGAGGATTACAACTCTAGGAGAGACAAGCGCAGTCAGAATCAGGATTTTTCTGCGGCTGCGGTTGGCCGATCTTCCCCTTTCAACCATACGAATCATCTGATCCCATTAGATCTGACTAAACCCACACGGAAACAATAGACAGCTTCCTTAGCCCCTCGGAAGCAAAAATTGGTACAGCGTAAGATGACTGAGTGAGGATTGGTTGAACCAACTACTTGTGGGGGTAGTTCAATGAATGTGGCTCGCTCAACAAAAAAAAAAAAAACATGAAGCATTGGTGTATTTGTTCGTAATAAGTACAATATTCCTGATGGAAGTTGGTTCTGCTCGGTTCGGCACCCAAATGGGAGGACCTTGACTACAACGGGTTTAACCATCTAACATTTGTGTTGCCTACAAATATCCAATTCAAAGTTTGGTTGTATTTAGCTACATCCTCTATGGTCACTTCTGGTTCTGGAAAAACAAAACGTTGACCTCACAAATGCCAAACTTGAGACTTCCGAACCTCTGTATACAACCCAATAGCCGATGTCATGGTCACTACGTCCACTTCTTATGGTAAAAAAATTAATTTACAAAACCATGGACAAATAATGGACCAGATTAGATTTTTTTATGAACTGCTTAAGTGTATAATTAGCTATTGGGTGTGTTTATTCAGGACTATGACACTTGCTGACACATGTATCATACAACACCACTTTGTTTGTCAAAACCCACCATGAAGACTCTGGCGAGGCCAAAGTCAGCAACTTTGCAGATGTTGCTTCTCGCCCACCAGGACGTTCCTGGCCGCCAGGTCTCTGTGGATGTAGTTCTGCAACTCCAGGAAAGCCATGCCTGAGGCCACCTGCGCTGCCATCTCAATCTGTTGGGAGATGCCCAACGTGGTGCCCTTATCCTCTGTAATCAAGCAAAAAGCCACATAATCAGTTGCAGTCCAACCATGTTTAAGTTATCATAAGTGGCAGAGAAAGAAAACCTCTTCTAGAACTTCAAAATGAGAGCTCCATCAAGTGACAACCACTCTAAATGGAAGTGACACTACATATCTCGCACAACTACAGGTCACCTCTGTCGAGACGTAAGAGGTGTGCGCTACATAGCAAGTCTCAGCCAGTACAAAGCGCAAAATAAAGTCAATTAAAAAGGCCACTGTGTCCACTAAAGGCATCTTCAGTTTTTATGCCTCAAAGAACCAGGTCCTTGAGTATTCAAAAACATGACAACTGCCCTCAGTTGAAGTCCATCCCGGAACTTCACATGCTTCCTTTATTGTATACTGCTGCATCTAATTTGAATATACATTATAGGCGATCTGCTTGTTTGTCTTAAAATGAATATGTAATGGTTCTGAAGCCATGTTACATTTTAAATGGCATGGCTCCTCATCACGTGGGGAAGTGGATAACAGGTTGTCTTACTTTTGAGGTACTCCAGCAAGCTGCCGTTGTTCATCAGCTCTGTGATGATGTATATGGGCTCCTCGAGGGTACACACTGCATACAGCTGAATCAGCTTAGGATGCCTCAGCCTCTTCATGAGCTGAGCTTCTCTCAGGAAGTCGTCCGCATCCATCGTACCTGCGAGAGGAGTTCAGTGATGGTCTATTGAGAAAGGAACTTTTGATCTAGGATCTTGGACGGAATTTTGGAAGTCAAATTCCGTGTATGTCTGATAAAAGGTCAGGGTGCGATCTGACAAAAAAGCAGTGGGGGGGATGGGAAAACCAGACGGGGGGGAAATCCACCTCATCCCCCCCCCCCCAAAATTGCACCCTGCATATGGTAATAAATGTTTCGTGATTGCTGATTTTGTACACTCACCATTACAATCTATAATTTTTTCCACCACCCAATAAAATAAACATGTTTGCAAATTCAGATTCACAGGACTTAAATACACAAGGGAGGTGCAGGTGATTGGACACAGGTGGAAACAATCAGACAATCACAGGGGTAGACAGGACAAGGTAGGAAGTGAAGTTGCCCAGGGAAACCAGAAACATGAAACTTCACAAGACAGGAAAGGGGACCAAACCGCGACAGAACCCCCCCCCTCCCCAAGGACCGAATTCCAGACGGTCCCAAACGACCTGAGGGGAGGGCAGAAATGAATACAAGGCAGACAAAGGGCGGGAGGGTGGCACGAGGAGTCGCGGGGCCGGGACTGGCTCAGACGGGGACTCGAGGAGTTGCGGGACCGGGACAGGCTCAGACGGGGACTTGAGGAGTTGCGTGACCGGAACGGACAGCGGCGTGGGCGCGAGGCGTGGCGGGACCTGCTGCTGCTGAGCGCAGGGCAGGCGCAGTGGAGGCTCAGCGGGTCTCGGGGGTCGTCGACGTCCAGCGCGGGGAGAGCTGCGCTGCGACGCGGCGGGACCCGGGGATCGCCGTGACCCGGAGCGGACAGAGAGACCTGGCAGCTCGGCAGGGACGGAGGACCATCTAGGTACGGCGCATGGGCTGCTTTGCTGATCCAAGAGCTCGTCATATATGGCCTGAAAGAAGGCCATGCGTTGCATCACCCACTCAGCTTGCGGTTAGATGTCTTGGGGTCGGTGGGCAGGTTCGAGGGGTTGCTGCCGCCCAGCACGGAGACTCTTCCGCTGCGGCTCAGCGGGGTCCAGGATTCGCTTCAGCCCCTTGGAATGTCTGTAGGCCGGAGGGTGGGCAGCCAGCCAACTCGCCTGTTGGTCAGGGGAACTCCTGGGGATCGGTTCGACGTACCGCTCAGGCGGGGTCCGCCCAGGACCAGGCGGGTTCCCAGAAACGGGTTCTCCATGAACCCTGCTGCATCTTTTCGTGGTCGCGTCATTCTGTTAGGGATTGTTGTCAGGCTGCAGGCTCGGACCGGAAGTAGTAAGACGCAGTCGCAGGGTTTCACAAAAAGGGGGGTTTTAATATTCAAAACGGGAAACACTCGGGCAGGACAGGAACAGAACAGCTGACATTGGGCGACTTAATAATAATGACGCGACACCGAACCACAGATTCACAGGACTTAAATACACAAGGGAGGTGCAGGTGATTGGACACAGGTGGAAACAATCAGACAATCACAGGGGAAGACAGGACAAGGCAGGAAGTGAAGTTGCCCAGGAAAACCAGAAACATGAAACTTCACAATAAGACAGGAAAGGGGACCAAACCGTGACACGTTACCTCATTTTAACATCCTGACAAATTAAGCCATAATGAATGCAACGAAAAACATGGAATTCTGTTGATTAGGCAAAGCTCCGGTCCAGGCCGGAGGAGGAGCCGGTAAATCTGGGTCCGTCTGCCTTAGCGCCCGAGCCGTCGATGGCGTTTGAGCCTAAAAAAGTTTATGATCTTGTCAAAGTCTTACTAGCGAGTAGATTGAGGATTCTGTATAGTTCTTTATGAGATCGAGTCTGATTCCGGCGACAGGAAACTCCTTTAGTTTAGACTTCATTGGACGGACCCCGATCCTGCTTTTTCCGCCACCGTGTAGTAGCAAAGCTTCATTAATCTGCCCGATTCCAGCTCCGCAACACAGAGGGCATACTAACAGAGGCGCGGGCTGTATTGCAGGGCCAGCTGCAAGGAAGGGAGGCCCTGGAGGACTAGGACTATATGGGGCAGATTATAAAACCCTGCTGCAGTTAAATCAGGCAATCTGAAACACTACCGCTTTGGTCCACAGTGAAAAATCCACACCAAGCAAAACTTCTGATTTCACCGATCACACCTTGAACTATTCACATGCGCAAATCTCGTACTTTACTCATTGCTAAAGATTAGGATCCAGTTAAACACCTTTGGTGAGCAAAAAGGAGGTAATAGCATACCCGGTTTCAGGGTCTTCACTGCAACCGATGTGGTTTCGTTCCACCGGCCCTCGAACACTTCCCCAAACTGACCAGTTCCAAGCTTCCTCAGGAGCTTGATGGAGTTGCGATCAATCTCCCATTGGTCCACTGTGTTGTAGGAGAGGCCGTGAGTCTGTGGAGCCTCCATCTAGACGAACGGTAGGAGTTAGGTGTACTTCAGGAACAGAAAGGGAGGTATTAATGGAATTTAGACAATTGCTAAGCTCACAGTGTCTGACCTTTCTGCACGGCTCGCCGAGACGCACGCAGAGGCCATCGGAATGCTTGGAGTAATGTTCCACGAGCTCCTTCAGTGTTTCAAAGGATCGGCTCCTTGACACGTAGTAGTGACCGTTCCCCAGTTTTTGCAGCTTGTAATGCTTCACCTTCCCAGCATCCAGCACTGAAAGACAAGTCAAAAGCAGTGATGCCCTCAGGTTTTTGTCATGGGATGGGAGGGTAGGTAAAACTTTTGCAAAGCAACACACGTTTGTCACGATCTTGCTTGATCAACAGCACAAGACGTTCTCTACAGGTTTATCCACAAAGTTTTCCATTCATTTCTCAAATATAGATTTGTTGTTAGGCAGATTTAGATTTTAGTTTATTGATACATGTATCGATAAACATGACCGAATATTTTCATTATTCTTTTGACTTGCTACTGTCAGTGTATACTGTCATACTGTCATATCCTCATGATATAAGCTTGTTTCTATTAACTGTGATTTTAACGCAATGCTTACTGATGAGAGGTGCTAATGATAAGCACAGAATACTAACAAGTAAGAGTGTTAACAAAGAAACGAAGAGCTACAACTTTTTTGTTGTGGTTCAGGAAGTAGAGGCCATGGTAGTATATTGCTACCCAAAATACTATTATGGGGCATTGAAGTGTAATATATATTTATTACGGACATGGTGCCAGAATTAAGTAGCACTATTTAGAATGTTGCCCATATTCTGTGATCATGCTGCTTTATGGGAGCACAGGCCTCAAATTTACTTAATGACTTTGGAGTCATTAATTATTGGAGTCATTAAACAATGCCAGGGCTGTTTGGAAATGTGTGGATACTGCGCACAAGCACACACACGCAACTATGGCAAAAATCCGCGTAACAATTTCTTACATTAGGAACTGTGTAAATAAGCCATTTGCTAAATCTTCCTTGGGTGTTTTCTGTAGCCAATATTGGTTTCAGGACCTCTATTTAAACATACGTTTTACTGCTGAATTGATATTGATATATGAATTAACATCTACATTCAGCTTTTTGAAAGAAAGATTGGGTCATTTCATCTTTCAAAATGGACACAGCCACTGTTTCAAAGCTTCAGCTTCCACTGCAACATGTTTACAGCTTACCCGAGAGGGAGCGCTCCCCCTGCTGACTTTCACTATTTCGGATGAGGAAGGCGCCAGGCTGATTCCCTTCTGCCATCAGCATCTTCTCTGCATCCAGCCTCTTTGTGTTGGGAAAATACCATCTGTAAAATCAGAACGCAAGCAAAAGGAGCAGAGTTGGCGGTACAGTAAGTGCGGCTTCGACGAGTCACATTTGTTATTTGCGGCTCAACGAGTTCGCAAAGATAAGTTATTCCTTCTGCGGAATATCTGTATCTTTCATACAAGGAAGTATCAGGAAAGTCAAGGGGATTTTGCCCCTAAAAAGTCTACAAAGTGCTCTTCTAACAATCTGCGCTGAGATGTCCACAGGATTTGGAAGAAAAGGTGAAGCCGCAATGATCGCAACAGAGAACAGAAGCTATAGGAATTAACTACGTCAGCTGTTTCTTAGCTCTCCGCTGATTGGTCAAACTTCTGACTAAGAGCTCGGATCCAGAACATAACCTGCCCCGGAGCAGGTTAGCCGTGCGGCGTAAGTTACCATGTCAACGAATACCGATTGAAGCCGAGCCACTTTCATGGTACCGAAAACCCAGGCTTGGTGGAAAGTAAGCTGAAACTTAGCTGGCTAGCCACCTAAACCAGCTTCATGGTACAGGCCCCTGTTGTTGATACACTAGGTTAGAGTGAGCACCACCCACTGTGTTTTGGGTGCTAAGCACCGGTCAATGGGGGGAGGATTTATTTGTTTTTTTTCTTTGGTGCCACTGACAGTCCTTGCTGATCCCTGTGTTGCTTGTTGTAAATATTTTCTTGTTACTTTTTGTGTACTGGCTTTTGTGTGGCCGCACCCTCACTTGCCCAAACCTGCTGCACTTGTATTGCGCCTCACTTCGAGCCACCAGGGAGCATAACAACAACTCTAGACATTTAAAAAGAAACAACTGCTATTTCACCATTACTGTGCTTCAGTTTATCATTTACACATTACAACTTTAGATAACAGTTGACCTTAAAGCATTTTAAATGTACTAACTAACATTTCCACATCTGTACACCACGGGACCGTTTAAGAAGTGTGTTTAGTGAAAACTCAGCGTTGTTTAACCGTGAGATGAGGGAAACTCTGGGTTGTCTGTCATATGGTGACTGAGCCTGTGAACCTAATCTGGGGCCTGTACCATGAAGCTGGTTGAACAAACTCAGGGTTCCAGAATTGGTTCAGAAATACTGATTCAAGCCAAGCTTCTTTCATAGTACCTAAAACCCAGGGTTGGTGGAAACTAAGCTGAAATTTAGCTGGCTAGCCACCTAAACTAGCTTCATGGTACAGGCCCCTGGTCGGGAGAAGGTTTTCTTCATTAAACCTTGAGTTTCTTTCACAGTCTCCTTCCTCTGACATCAAACCAGCCAGCTGATCAGGTGGATTTTAGTGCAGTTTCCACATAAGAACAAAATAAGATATGTTAAGTTAAAGAATGAAGTTTGTTCTCGAACATGGCATGTCCTTTTCTGGACGATCCATGAAGAAGCGGTTTTACTTCGCAAGGTGTTAAATATACTTCGGGAGAGAATATTGAGGCCCCGATTAGATATGTTGTCATTTCCAGATAACTACTTGTTTGAACGGTATTGTTTTTCAAATATGTACATAACCTCACCCGTCCTCTAATAACTAACGTCACCCATCGTGGAGATGCTCTCACAAATCCAAGCAGATTCTTTGTGTAGCATTTTTTTTTTACAAACATTTACAAGTTTCCTTTACAACGTCGGTGATGCAGAGATTATTAGTAAAGCTATTATATGCAGCCGTGAGGAAAGTGTGAAACGTCTTTTAAACGTTTTTGTGGTGTTCCATGGACACAAACCAGTGAGAGCCATTAAAAGGGACCTGAATAATGCACCTGAATAAAATACATTACAGGTTCAACACCATTGTACCAGTTTTTACCAGCAATATTATTCTTGTGATATGAGGATGAATGTGTATTTCAAGCCTGTGTGTAGTGTTCAAGTTAATTTATTTATATAACCGCTAGACAGACCAAAGTGATTTACAAAACAAGCCTATAAAAATAAAAGCAGCAAAACAACACATAAAACATAAAGAACAACTAAGCTTAGATTAATTTGAAAACAAAGAAACAAATGCACAACAGTAAAAACAGCCCAAGAAGAGTAATCAATATGCTAACAAGAATAGGCATGTTTTGACCAAAGACTGAAAAACAGAGCGGTTGGGAGCCGGTGTTCCACAGACGAGGCCCTGCCACCACAGAAGCACGCTTAAGTCTGACACGAGGGACTACCAACAGTGCCTGGTCGTGGGATCTGAGACTTCTGGACGGAGTGTACGGATGATAGCCAATTTAGAGATCTGAGGATGGGAGAAATATGGTCATATTTGCGACAATTATGAATGAGCCTGGCCGCAGCATTTTGGACTAACTGAAGAGGGGAAATTTGAGAATCTGATATACCGCAATAAAGTGAGTTGCAGTAATCCAGCCGACACGTGATGAAAGCATGAGCACCATTTCCAGAGTTTTTGGAGTGAAAAAGCATTTGATTTTGGATAATAAGCGAAGTTGATAGAAACCAGAACTGACTAGATGAGATGTGTTTATCAAACTTTAAGGACTGGACAACAAGAACACCTAAGTTCCGCACTCCTGTAGATTTAAAGGGAGATAGACCTTTCACTCGGGCTGAAAACAATGACCTCGGTCTTATCATCATTAAGAGATAGGACATTTTGAGCCAGCCATGCCTTCACCTCCCCTAAGCATAGCAGAAGAGAGTTTAATGCTGCAGGATTATTGCCCTTGATTGGAATGTAAACTTGGGTGTTGTCTGCATAAAAGTGAAATGATACACAGTGTTTCCTAAAAATTGTGCTTGGCGACAGCATGTAGAGAGAGAATAGAGAGGGAGCCAAAATGGAGCCCTGTGGAACACCACAGCTCAGAGGAGCTATGGAGCTGGAGAAGTTTCCCATCTTTCCGAAAAACGTTCAGTCAGTGCATTCTAACAGAGTGTAAAATATGTTATTTTCCCACTGGGATTTAGATAAACGTATGGATTATGATTAATGTGTACATTAAATATTGACTGACAACACTTCTGCGTTGACCGTAGCAGCAGTTTTCTCCCATGCCGTTTCTCTGTCTTTTGCTGCAGTACCACTGTTGCTTTTTTCTTCTTCTTCTTCTTCTTCTTCTAATTAAGAGTTCACTCTCCGTACGCCTGCATTAGTATTTCCAGCTTAATGGGGGTGAAGTATACCGACCGATTGTTTGTGGTGGTTGAACCAACTCTGAGTTTTTGGTTTGAGAACGGTTGTGTCTCAATCTCAGGGTAAATCAACTCAGAGTTTAGGGTCTACTTGAAACGGACCCCTGAACAGGCTCACCACAAAATGAACTACAGTGTTCCATCAAATCAAACTCTTTTGTACTGAAGCTGCTGATAATAGTATACAGCGCAATGTTCAGTGTCAAATATTTCACTAGTACGTTTTCATTTTCACAGAACTGTTCTTCAGGATGTAAAAATTAGGGATCGACCGATAGATCGGGCCGATATTTGCACTTTTTACGCGGATCGGTATCGGCCGATACGCGGCTGCTGAGTTCGCCGATGCGGTAGGGGGTCCTCGGGCTCCACCGCCTCCGGTGCTGGCTTCTGCCGTGGCGCATTTCCTCCGTGGCGTTGCGCCGCGACCGGGTCCCGTTCGGCTTTGAAACGCCCAGGGCTATTCTTTTTTGGCCCACACATTAATTATTATTATTTATTATTATTATTTTTATGTTTATCCTCAGTAGCAGTAGGTAAGCCTATTATCATTACTAGGCTATAATAATTGGTAATTGGCACCAGACCTCTGATATGAATGTATTATCTTCATTTTTTACAGAAGCTTGCAGGTAGGCAATGTTAATGTGAGACCTGAGCCTGCTTTGCCTTGCAAATATCCTCAATTCTTGGTGCAATGTCTGATAAACATCAAATCATCCTCGATTTGCATCAAAAAGCAAAGCGTTGTTCCCGCGTGAGTGCAGGCAGAAATGCCAGGGTGAGGGATTATTCCCCCACCCCCTCCCCCCCCCCCACACACACACACACACACACACACGTCCACAGCGCAGCAGGCAGAGGGGGGAGAGAGCGATACCGTTTCTCTTCACTTGTTTAAATTATGAGAAATATGCTGTATACATGTCACTAGATTTGTCTCTAGTCGCTTTTGACACAAAAATCACCAGGATGAGGATTTCTTTGTTATAATAGTCAAACCACAACCGCATTTTAACATTTGGGAATTTCCGTGATTTTTTTTCTCCCATCCTGTAGCCAACTCGCGCCCCCCTAGGAAAGTGTCCGCGCCACCGGTTGAGAACCACTGCTCTAACTGATATAGTCTGACTCCTAGTGGACTGATTAGGAATAGCTGCTACTTTTATAAAAAATGCAATTGATCTCTTTCTGTAATTTTTACACTTCGCTAAGTCATCCGGCTACAGAGGCCGATGACATTTAACCAGAAGCTTGACTGACTGAAATTGATTTATTATTACTTATTATTATTATGTTATGCAACCAATTGTTGTTCATCCAGTCACAATGTCTGATTTAGTAAAACTGACAAAAAGGCAGGTAAATAAGAGCTTTTTTAACCATTTGAACCAGACGGGACTAACCCGAGGGACAGCTGAGAAGAAACATGTTCATATAAATTTGCTTACAAAAGTTAGTATTGATAACATTCCAGTTCCTCATTTTCGGTTTCATACCCACAACTCAAAGTAGGCTACACTCACTGTACATTTTAATGTCACCCAAGACACTTTAATTAGCAGTCAGAACACATAAACTGCTTTTTCATTTTTTTGGACAGGTTTTTCCTGCGCTGATGACAGAGTAGGTTCCATGTGTACAGACTGTAAAGCCCTCTGAGGCAAGTTTGTATTTTGAAATTTGGGGCCATACAAATTGAATTGAATGTGAATATTTATATCTATAATACATTTTTGGTCTGTGATCCTGTATATTTTTGATCTAATGATCACTCCCTTGAATCCCTGTAATTACTTTTACGTTTCTCTTTAGTCTTCCTCTTCAATGTGTGTACGTGTTTAAAACCTCTGTGGGAATTATTAGCCGGTGTTACGACCAGTAGTTTGCCTCCACGTGGTTTACTTAACTGCAGCAGCTGTTTTCTGCCCGGTTCGCCTGATTCTTCACACATTCAAACATATTGCTGGCAATATTCAAAATGCATCACATATCCTGTGCAGCAATAACAGTGAGCACTACATCACTGTCACGTATGAAGAAATACATTAATACAAGAAAATACACATTGAAAGATCCTAACAACCTGGATTCGAACCGTTTTGGGAAGAATTACAAAATAAAAGTCCATTGCCATAGTCACATACTTGTACTTAATTATTTCTTCATGGCACCCCGTCAGTGTCAACAAAACGTTTTGGTTTAACGGGAAGCAAGAAGCAAAACTACATGGGCGTGTCAAGCAAAACTTTTTCGAGAGGCTGCTGCCTTTCAACACCGACACATTTGGATTAAAGCGAATCTTATCTGCAACGGCTGTACAGCGACGAATATCACGGCCACTTACGGAGAAATATAATTAAGAAAATACGTTAGAGACACTGTATCACCGTGTCCTACCTGTTGGTTGTTTGGCTAACCGTATAATATAGTACACTCTATTGAACTAAGTAAATTTACTTATGCACTATATCAGCGTAGAGGAAACGTTTTGGTCTAGGGTCATCTTGCCCCTCTCTACCGACGAGGCTATAACTCAGTTGAGAAACATTTCTTGCAGAAACGTTGGCAGAAAACAGCTGCTGTCAAGTAAACCACGACACCCATGCTGAGGCAAACCAGTAGGTTCAGAAACCAGAATGGACGTAACGTCGGTAAGCCTACATCCCATGCTCCCAGACAGACTCGTTTAATTACTCAGAAAACCCTAACCTATGACATATTAATTAACAAATAATTAACTTGCTTAACTTCATCGCCGCGCCACTAGATGCATTTGGTAATAGAAATGACGGGCTTTACTTACGCTTCAGCGTCGATGCTCTCCACGGGCGCCACAAAGTTAGCCGGGATGTATCCCTCTTGGGGTGCGGAGATCCCGGTCAGGGCTTTCGCAAACCACCAACCACCGTAACTTTTATCGATAGCTTCCAAAGTGTCCCCCGCGTGGAAGCTCAGGTCCGCCTGGGTGCGCGCCCTATAGTCGTACTGTGCGATGTAATAAACGCCGGGATTCCCAGGTGCATGCGGCGTTAAAGGTTCATTATAACGAAAGCCTAATTCGGGTCTTCTAATTAGAAGGAAATTGTCCACGCCCCCGCGGGTCATGCCCCCGGGGTGGTTCCACATGATAGGGAAAACAGGGAACGGAATGGAAATACCGTAATCTGTGACCTAGACACACAGACACATTAGCGCGTGAAGTGTCCTTGTGTTCCTCGGGAGTTCACGCGGCGCACCTGCTGAGGAATGGGGAAGGGCGGAGGCGCGAAGCGACGTCTGGTGCCGCCCTGGCAGCCATTGTAGAGGAGAAACTAATGCGTCATAACTTCTTATCATATCTTTTTTTAATTGTATTTAAGATGTATTACATACCTATGATATAACTGTTGTGGATTGATATAAAGAAACTGACGACCCGGCTCATAAATTAGACCAATTCACAAAATGCATCTAGTGTACACTAGGATTCAGCCATGATTCAGAAACTATGAAATGAATAAAGAAATGATGATGGTGTAATACTGCTTGTAGGTAACTTCAGTGTTTTAAAGACTCACGATAATCGTAGTTACGTTGTCATGTATTTCCTTACGAATGTGACAGGGCATCCAAACAGCAGGTTATTACTTCTTCCATCTAGTATTTCATCAACTCAATATACCTAATGACCCTGAAGGTCAACTGAACCTCTTGTGGTGTGGAGTGGTACTGCAGGTAGTGTAACATAAATATCAGGATACCGCACTGCTGTTATTTTGAAACTGTAATCAATGAATAATACCAATGCGCAGTTATGATTGTATTCAATCTAACGTATGTAACCAACCGAAATGTATGAATGTAATACCACAACTGATATTGACCGAGACATTCAAAATCCAAATTATATTGACGCACCATGAGACCACTCCCAGGGTCATGGACACTGCTTTTCACACCTTGACTGATTTGCATAAATACATGCAAGCACCCATTGTTATAGAGTTCTTTGGAGGAAGCAAGAGACAAGCACTATGACGAGTGAATGGGCTGCTCTGTGGCCTGTTGATTGCAGAAACCAGTGGCTCCTCAGCTTCAACCAGAGTTATACTTTTTTGCACAACACCTTTTCTTTTATTAAACTCTTTGTAAAAGGTGCATGCTTTCTCAGCAAGATACAGCTAGTCTAACAGGTCAACTGTGTAATAATAACAATTCCTGTCAAAAGCTTTGAAAACAGGCTTCCGGAGGGGACTGCTGCCCCCTTCTGACTAAAAAAAACACAAAAAACAACAGTTCAAATTATAAAAAATATCAAGATTTTTGTTTAATATGTCATAAGATTGGGAAATTTAATAATGCACCAGAGTTGAATGTTAGACCCCTAAAACATGTTGGCAACACTCAGTTCCAACTCAATAATTGTTTCTATTAAGGAGAAGAAATGCAGTGAAGAAAAGCTCGAAAGACTTAAACGGCAGGGAGGAAATGCAACCTTGTGGGTATTCTCGGTATTCTAGTGGATGAATACAGAGCATTTAATACATATAGGTTTGTTTATTTTATCCCCAATGTCATTTCATTAGCTAATTATATGAAGTAATCCACTGATAACGTCTCATTCTGTATGTTCCGATACACTAGGTGGCGGTATGAGCCTCGTAGGAGATGGTTGCAGCCCGCTATTGAATTAGAAGAAGAAGTAGTCAAGCACTCAAAACATCCGATTCTAAAACCGGGTGAAATGGGAGTCTCAAGGTTGCCGAATGCAGCGCTTTCTCTAAAACAGGTAAACACACAGACCAATGGAATGAGCATTGCATTTTGTGTCGCCACAAGCTGGACTGGTTTTCACGCCAAAAACCTTTTTAGAATATACGCGCAATTCCGCATGACCGCAACACTTATGCTGCCCACGATATTCACAGATTCGGAAATGTGAAGTCCAAATCTGTGAATATCTATCTATCCGAAACTAGTCATACAGTCCTGCTAACAGGGTTAGCTTGTTGGCTAACTTTACGCACGTTAGACAATAGCTGAACATATTTTCTCCATCTAACGTTAACACATAAAAACAAAACTACTATTACGGACACCTCTGCATGCTCCACTTTAGAATGGTTAATTTGGTGTATATACGATATGTCCAAGGCAGTAAGCAACACACAATGGGAATATTGGCCTTTATTTCAGCCATTGGTAATATTTGAAAATGTGTTTTTATTCTTTGACAGTTTTTACAGAGACAACGGGTGTTGGGGATTTACAGAAACATGATGAGGACAATACGGAAGGTACCAGATGAGGCAGACAGGAAGTACCTCAGTGACTGGGCGAGAGACGAGTTCAAGAGGAATAAGGATGCCCAAGATCAGGTAAAGAGATAATGTGCTCCATTACATACCCCGTCGGACAGAGCAGAATAAATGGTAACCAGGACATTGCCCGAAAGCTGGACCAAGGACTAAATCTGCACTAAAGCGGGGTTTCACACTAAACCGATCACCTGTAATCCCTTCTCCAATTTTTGAATTGACCTTTGGTAGTCAAGGCCAAAACGTAATAGACAGTCATACATGTTGTCTTCGGTTAAACCTGGCTTTAGATGTGTTGTAGAGGAACCTTCAGTCCAGGTGGGGAAAACCCCTATATTTTATCTTTTTATCTGTAAAGTGTAGAAAATAAATTCTGAACTCATGGTTTGCTTACTTTTTCTGTAGCTGTCAAACACATTACAACTTTGTTGATGGAATATGTGTAGAAGCACCGTACATCACTTTTTTGTTTTTCTCCTCTCATAATGTATTCAGGATGCCATCCGCATGATGATCACACAAGCCAACAACCATTTAGAGGATCTGCAGAAGTCTTTGGCTCTGGCTGGAAGTTAAATACTTGGACCTACTGTGGACTGATCTGGATTCACACTTTGTGGACAGAGAAACCTTCCGATGACAGTAGTTGTAAGTGAGAAATGTCTTGGCTTCGAACAGCAGCACAAATCTGATAAAACTCATTCACCTATTTGCCGGACTTTTGTTTTTATATATTTTATAAGTATTAAAGGAATTAAAATGAAGGAACCATTTTATTTTACAAGGATGTTAACATTGATCACAGTAGTTGAACTTGAACTGAAGAAGAGAAAACGAGGCCCACATGACGGGTGCACAGCAGTGACAGGACGGAGGAAACTGGAATGAAGTTGGTGGGCTCTGACTAGAGCATGCTCAATGAAATCTAGCCCAATTCAAAATATGGCAACGGTTTTTCCTATGTATATTTATTCATGGTTATGTAACAGCCATATCATTGGCCTGAACAACTTTTTGTTTCTATAATCATCCAAACTCAAATGTCTTTTTTTCCTGGTATTTTACCTTTATTACATTGTGCATCCTTGTTGGGTTATGAAAACAAATTATCCTTGAACGTTAAAGGGTTTTATCCCTGCTGCTTACTTCTAGTTAATTATGTCATAAAATAGTATAGTATGTTAAACCCCCACAAAAGTCGCATTGTAGTTTGAAATGCGGCTCATTTACTCCAACCATCAACAAATAAAACATTCAGTCAGAGGAGAACTTTATTGATGCATGAAAATCAGAACCTCATTGGGATGTCACCATGACATGAAAATAATCAAACAGGGATTTCCTTTCAGTCCACATGGATAAATCACAAAAATTCATCACCTGATCCATCAGTTAAGAGTATTCATCTTAATATGCAAAGCCATGAGGTTGATTAACCCTCACTCCATCCCCAACATGTTCAGTCCTCTGTGACGGGTGTCTTCCCCTGGGACAGCATTAGGTCCTTGAGCTGCGGCGTCAGTGCCGCGAGCTGAATGCGCACGCTGCGGACCTCCTCTTCTGCCTTGTCATCGTTCTCCTGCAGCTTGCTGCTCTGACTCTGGCTCACCAGCTGCTTCACCACCAGGCTCTGGTAGGAGGCCAGTAGCTGCTGCTGCTCCTGCAATGGCACACGGACGCACGTAAACACGCAATTACAGACCGCCCCCGTCAGAAAACTTGATGACAATGAAGCCGGCATCTGGACCACAGCTGCACACGGCGATGGTGGCGCATGGAGTAGAGAGGGTGTGCTGGGAACCGCAAGGTTGGTGGTTCAAATCCTGTTGCCGCAGGTTGAAGTGTCCTTGAGCAAGATACCTAACCCCTAATTGCTCCCTGGGCAAAATGCAATGCAAGTCGCTTTGGATAAAAGTGTCAGAAAATGACTTGTAATGTAATAAAGATGCCCATTATCTTGATGTGGGTTTTCATGAAAATGCGAACATGTTTAAAAAAAGGGGCTGTCCCGTGGAATGAAATTCCAAACCCTTCGTGGCATTTCAACTTAAAGAATTTTTTCAGACGTTTTATATTATGTAGACACAAAAGATGCTACCAAGAGAATCTGGTTTCTACCAGATCCATTGTGAGCCACACAAAACCATTTTCAGGACCTCAGAATGATCTCGCCAGACAGACTTTAATCCATTCAGCTTTAAAGTACATAAAGGTGAGGTTCCTACCAGCCCTTTAGAGCTTTTACCCGATGAAGCCCGCATCTTTAGTCACAAAAAGGTAGTTTACAACTAGTAGAATGGCAATATCGATTCCCCTCACAAAGTCAACCCGTCTACTGCAGTGGCTTCATCCATCGCGAGTGGTACAGAGTGCGATGGATGTATATACATGCGTTTCCTGAATCTGAGCCGAGTCCCGCGGCCTGGTCAGACGTACCGTAGGTATTCGTCCGGTGAGGGTGCCGATGATCTGAGGCACACAGCGCCCGGGGGCGTGCAGCATGCAGTGGGTGCTGGCCTGAAACAGCAGGACGCTGGTCAGGTGGAGGATCAGTGCCGGATCTTCCGCTTCCTTCAGCTGCTCAGTGAGAGCCTGGCGGTGCAGGAACAGCGCCTGTCTGGATGACACGCAGTTCTCCCGCACGTCAAAACCCCAAGAACCAAGTGGAACCTTTTTGGAATCCAACTAAACCCAGGAAAAAAAATCAATTGTGCAAACTTTGAAAGCGTTGACCTTACCGCTCCCTTTTCTTGTCTCCCTTCTTCAGCATCAAGCCACAAACCTCTGCGCAGGTCTCAATGTTGGTCAGGAAGTCTTCAACAGTCTGCAGGGGACAAAGAGCAAAGGCCTTGGTTCAGAGCATCAGGTGATGGAACCGAGCGGAAACACACTCACTTTTCCGTTGAGGCAGTTGTGCAGCTTCATGAGTGGCCCTTTGGTCTCCTCCGACAGCTTGCCCAGAATCTTCACTCTGACCTGAGGCAACACATCAGAAATCTTAAATAAGTCCCACAGTGCATTTTATACATAGGCGCGCACGCACGCACCTAATTAGCTCCACCTTGATTTATATGTTATAGGCTCTTTTCTCTCCTGCCTGAACGCTGCCATTTAAACCCACCTCGTTGGTGATGGTTGCAGAGTTCTCCACGGACATCATCAGATCGGCAGCCAGGAAGTTGACTAGGATGTTGGTAACGTCGGTGCACAGGGTCTTCAGAATGTGTTTGGCTATGTGGACTTGGGTTTCATCTGCATGACGAGACAAACTCAAAATAATGAAAAGAATTCCAGCGGTGATAATAATCTGGACACTGTGTGGGTGACTTTTAGAAGATTGTGTCACAATCACTCCAGCAAATCATTTTTTAGTCACGATTCAAGTGAGCAGCCCTCACCAGAGAAGAACTTGTTGCCTTTTTCAAAGAGTCGGATGTTGTTGAACAGATTGCTGATCTCCTCCTGCAGATCCTTCATGCTCTGCTTCTTGTTGGCCCTTGACGGGGAGCTGGTGGAGGACAGGAACACCGCCCGCAGCACCTCCTGGTACGCTTTAGCTAATGGCCTGGAGACATGTTCACAGTGAGCGGGCGTTTTGGAGAAGAGAGAGCATAGCTTTGGACAGAGCGCTGTGTCTCACCTTACTAGATGCTCTGCCAGCTCGGAGAGGATTTCTTCGGGGCAGTCGCTCACTCGCTCCTCTAAAACTGCTATGATCTCCTCTTGGGCCATAAAGGGGGTGGCAGACTGTTTACTGCGATCTTGGCAAAGAATGTAAAACACAGGCTATTTAGTCTCACAAGTTACCTTTGTCTTTAATGAAACTCTTAACAACCTTGGGGAGAGATTTGTTAGGCTCTTGTTACAGTAAAATGCCTCACTGAACAGGCCCAATGTGTCCCCATGGAGACTAAACAGGACTGTACTTTGCTGCGACGGGCTGTTCTCCTCGTCGCTGTCCTCGTCTTTCCTCCCTTTCTTCTTGGTTTTACGGATCCGGATCTCTCTGGCGTTGCCTCCGCCTCCTGATTTCACGCTGCCGCTGCCCTCTGGGAGACAAAAGGGGAACACAGGGCTAAGCATCTAAACCCAAATATCACATGTGCACGTGACGGTAAGCAATGGTGCCGATGCTTATTAGAAGGGAATCATTCTGCTTCCAACGTATGTATCGAAAACATGAGCAGAAGCTAAAGACATTTTTTATTTTATAAGACATTTAAAAAAAATGTATATTTCTATTGAACATGTATTATCAATCTGGGAGTTAGGTTTGACCCTCACACAACCTTTAATGACCATACCAAATACCTGTGCAAAACCTCCTATCATCTCAAAAATGAAGAATATGTATTATTTTTATTATTTTGTATTTGATTATGCGCAACTGCTACATTTGTCATCTTAACGTCCAAAATGTGCATATATGAATCACAAGGCTAGTGAAATCATGCTGCATTTCTATTACATTACATGTAAAGTGGAGACCCGGTGACATCGACCAGACTTCCCTTTTTTGTGTTACCACGGAGATACCCGAGAACACTGAGTCAACGAGCCCCAGCCACGTTACGTGTCAGTAACGTGAGTCACGTCACTCACGTTCATGTTGATCTCTATAACTGTTCATTTTTAGTAGCCTATATTCAACCCTATCCATAACCCTTTTTTGCTGTTTGACTCATCATTTCACTTACAAAAATATAAATAATGTCAGACAGAGAATTAGTAATTATTTTAAAATATATATATTTTTTAATCCAGCTCCTGCCAGCAGGGGGTGCTGCAGCACCCTCAGCACCCCCCTTCCCGCGCCCTTGCCCACATTTCTAAAACTCAAATATGAGGCCAACTGGGACAGACGCTTTGAAGTCTGCACTTGATTCTATGGCGTGTGTGTGTGTGTGTGTGTGTGTGTGTGTGTGTGTGGTCTTGAATTGAGCAGGGCGGACCGACCTGTAGCCTTCTTCTTGCGGTCTGCATCTCTCTTGTCCTTTTTAGAGGTTGCTGAGCTCTCCATCACCATGGCTGCTTGCTTTAGATCGTCTTCAGTTATGAGAAACACTGGATTGTTCTTCACCTCCTGATAAGAACACTCTGTATGTTAACCTCCTGCTGGGAAATGAGGGAGACTTTTGGTCTTATACACAACTTTCTCTCTCTGCATTGCGGTAAGTGAGACTGACTCAAACTTTAATCAGCTTGATTGACCCAACTTTTATAGGCGGAACTATCCCTCCTCAATATCCAAATTACCTGTTCAATTTTTATTTATTTATTGCATTATGTTCAAAATGAAGAAAAAAGACTGACTGGATATAATTCCTTTTGCCACCCCGTAGTTAGGAGACATATGACCGAGACGGCTGTACCTTCTGAGCTTTCTGCTGCATGGTGTCATTGAACAAAGTGAGGCAGTTGCTGAGGAACTTCTCGCTGACGACGACCGTCTCTCCCAGCACTCGGGCAGAGGACAGGATATTAGTGTTTCTCATTGCTTGGTTGATCAACATCCCGACGTCCTCCATGGACAGGCAGCTGGGCAAAATCGCCTAGGATGAGTGAGAGCCGCAGTGAGAAACCGAGGCGACTTAATATTTTACCATAAAGTGTGGTAAAGACCTGTATGTCGGTCCATGTGGCGGAGTTGACAGCTTCCTCCACGGAGGCCTCCACCTGGTCCACCAGGGTCTGACCCACACAGGCTGCCCTGAGGAACAGCAGCTTGCTGGACTTGAAGCGATTCCTGATGTAGCTGGTGGGGTCGGGGATTCCCAGTCGGACCAATGCGTCAAACTCTGTAAGAGACGGATCATCATAAGTGCGTGCACGTACCACTTTCCAATTAGAGGCTACCTCCAATCATGTTAACGGATCAGGAAACTTTTCATGAATCAGATCAGCACGAAAGAAAAGAAGGAACTTTTATTCTGTCAACTTGTATCCAGTCAAATCTAACACCAAATTGTGATCAGCTGCTTTGCGGCGGCGTAGGAAGGACTTAAATAATGATAATTCAAAACTAGCACCTAGATATCCGTTCTGCTGCAGGAAAGAGTCCACCCAGGCGTTCTGCGTCCTGGAGTAAATATCGGGAATATACATGGCTTTGTCCTGCCGACCTCCAACCACACTTCCCTTTAGGCGTCCTGTATTCACCAGCTCTTCCAGGACAGCTGGCAAGAAAAACAAAACCCAGAGCCAAATCAAAGCACCAAGCTGCATCATGCCCAGTCAATTGACCAAGTAAACCGCCTCTCCTTACAGTACAGGAGATGTTCCTGGAATCCAAATGTTCCGATCATGCTGCTGACAGGTGTTGGCCTTCAGGGATAAAATAAAAACAGGAGGGAATTTAATGTCACATTCTAAAAACAATGCAATTGTTGCCTGTTCTTGCCTATGGCAAGAATTTTCATATTCTTATACTAAATGTCCTGGTGTTTGTCAACTTATACGAGGGTTACGGGTTTGAGTCACTAATCCGTCACAACTGTGCAAACATTGAGTAATGGTATGGCGTGGAAGGCAGAATTGACACCCCGATACCACCTGCTGCATTGATTCCGACGCTTTTATTCAAAGCGACTTAGATTGCATTTCTAACCCATGGTCTTTACATTTTGCCCAGGAGCAATTAGGGGTTGGGTGTCTTGCTCAAGGACACTTCAACATGGGCCAGCCAGGATTCAAACCACCGACCTTGCAGTTCTCAGCACACCCTCTTTACTTCATACACCACCATCACCAGCTGACATGCGTAAAACATCTGACCTCCTACTGGAAAACTACAATGGAACACCAAATAAACTTAACCTGTGTGGGAAAGCATCTGAAACGGAATTGCAGTATAATTCCAAGATCAGTCATCCAGATGTGTGCTCATTGCTTCTTCGACACATTCCTTTTCTCCAGAAATGTACTGTTGAGAAGACACCTCTGCAGGTCTCGCTGTTAATACATACCTATGATATACAACCTATTTACTTCCATACATCATGCATTTAGTCTGCTTGCAGCCTCTCCAATGTCAACAGACAAACTAACATTTCATCAAGAATCCAAGGTAACATATGGAGAGTAACTCTCATACAGATTGTTGGGATGTATTTGTATTGCCCCAAACCTTATTGCATAAGCGAAGCCTACCTGGTGATAGCACTGAAGAGCCCACGTATCCTCGCTTTGTGACGAGCAACATAAGCTGGAGTGAATATGACCCCCCTGTTGTGCTGGTCCATTTCTCCCTGGATGAGCTTCCCGAGGCGCTTTGACAGCTCCTGACAATGATTACAAAACATACATGCATGCATTTAATCATTGATATTTTATATATATAAATATAATGTCTGATATGGTAAAAGCAAGGAAACTTGGACTTTGACTCACCTCAGATAAGAAATCTCCTGGGAGGTCGTAGTTTTTACAAAGCTCAGCGATGCTGATCAACCCGGCCTCCTGCAGCTTGTCGTTCACATCCTCAGCCAATCGCTTCAGGTACGTGCTACGGGAATACTTCGAATGTTTAACAAGGTAATCTCAGCATCCTCTTTCCATTTCGCTTTTAGCCTTTTGAATCCGATCAGTTTCACAATTTACCAGTATTGACCAGTCTTACATTTTAATTGTAATTATTTGATGGTTTATTTGATAAAACATTACTGTAAATGTGTGAGGATTAGTCAAAATAAATATATTTTTAATCATGTTTTGAATCCTCTATTGTTGTAATTTCCCGTTCCTACACTTCCTTTACTGTTATCATTATGTCAGTATTATTACTTCTACACTTCAAAAGCCTTTTGTTCATAAAAATAAACCTTTTAGTCTATTTTGTTTAATGTATTTGCACATATCTTACTCTGCTTTATGGGAAGACTGACTCACTTTGAGGTTCAGCACTAGTGTGATTAAGGTGTAATTTAATACTCACTCATCAATAAGTTGTCCCAGTAAAAGATGAACCCCTTTATCCGATTTGGCAATGTCCCCTGCCCTACTTTCAACATGAGTCCAATCCACATTGATTATCTGAAAAGAAGCAGGGTAGGGACAGAATTAGAGATATGCTATTATTTTCAAATTGTTTGTTCTATATCCCCCTAAACCATAGCTTTATACTTTTTTATAACATAGTCAAATTGTAAATTTGTAAATTTAACATGCCATTTTCTTGACTATGTTGTCTTATCTGTCTTGTTGTCCATTGTCTTACTGTTGGATAATATGCACCAACCGTCAAGTCAAATTCCTTGTATGTCCAACATATTCTGGTAATAAATGTTCCTATTCCTACATTATGGGAATATACACACGTACAGGGCTCAAAGCAACACTTCAACTAGCTAACACACACCTGCTGGAGATCCACGATGTTGATTCGCCCTGTGGAAGAGGATAACAAGATGTATTGGTTATTATCTAGTTATTTCCTCATCATTTTTGTAAGGGGTGTTCCATGCAACTCTGCATGTGATGCTGACCTCCGTGCACGTAGAGTTCATCCCGGATCTCTCGGGTGATTTGTGCAGGAGTGATGTACTCCTTTCCATCAAGCGTATGCACCACATCCAGCTTCTTGTCTTGGACGAGTTTCGCAATGATTTCAATGCAGTTCCTCTCCGATAGCCTGAAGAAAAGAGGTTCACTTTACTAAATTGTCACTGAGGCAGCTCCGCCCTCAAATTACAGACTAGTGTTGGTTGCAATGTTGTTGTCATTGAACACTGTATTAAAGTTGAATGCTAGCTGATATTAGCTTCACTGCTAACAGCTGCAAACCTCTCGTACCTTTGCACCGTGTCCGCAAACTGTGCTCTTTGGAAATCAGCAGCGAGTCTTCGGATTTCTTCCCAGTCAGCCGCCATTCTTAAAAGCTCAAAACAGTTGAAAACAGTCAGCTGTCAGTGGCTTTCCTTAACCATTCACTAGCAAGTTGCAGCTAACTAGGGTAACGACACAGCGCTCTGCTGAGGCACACGTCAACATTTACGGGTGACGTGTGACGGAGAACCAAAAGGACCAAATCTCATCCACCAGAATAAAAGCGCGCAGAGCCAAAGACTAGTCCTGGGCCCTTTCTCAATACTCAAGACGGCAAGAACGGGCTTGCGTTCCCGCGAGAATAGACTCGGGAGACGGAGAACAAGAACAGACAAGCCTGCTCCGATGCATGCCTGGTAAAATGGGCGGGGACGAGCCACATCCGGGTATTATGGCCGTTCTCGCCCAGATGCATGCCCTTTCTCAATATGCGTTCTTGTGTGGACTTTTGTTCTCGTGGACTCGTGAAACGTACGTACACAGGGTGCGATTTGACAAAAAAGCAGGGGGGGGGGGTGTTTTTTTTTTTTATTCATAGACAAGAACATGTGACTTTTTGCTTGCATAACTAGGGAGAAAAACGAAAAGGGTAGACAGGCCCTTTTTCGGGTCCGTGGATTAGTCCCCATCACAACATGGCAAAACTTTTAATGTTATTTAGTTGTCCTGTATTTATTGGGTCCTGTAAAGTAAGACGATATGCTCAGTGCCGGCGCTCTGCACACGCACATCACGCACTGCGCCAAAAATCTGGGACGTGGAGAATCATCACAGTAGGCTGCTAGTATAAATAACAAATAAAATATGTCTAACACATGTTAATATGCAAAACCGATGTAATAGGCCATCACTCACAGTAATGCAGCTCTGCGCTGCTCTTATTAAAGAGCTCGTTCCTATTCTCTGCTACGGTGACTCCGCCCCCTCAGCGCAATTAATGGGATCCAAATTCCAACTGGCTTGATGCTCACTTTCACGCGCACGGACGGTTTGGCTACGAGGAGGAAGCAGAAAAACCAAGCCAAGCGGCGCACAAAGAGGGGAAACCGATCCGCGTCACGTGCACACGCGCGCCCCTGCGAAGTTCCGGCACTAAAATGTTACAATGTTTTTGTGTTCGATGACGTTCAGAAATATGCGCCGTCTGCCAGAAGGTGAAGGTGAAAATGCATTGTAACGCGCGTTACTGACCTTTGTACCGAGTAAATATTACCCTTTTTTTTGTGGAATGCCCTACATTACCACGTTACAGCAGAAAGCAATACATTACAGTAATTACATTACTTTTGTAACGCGTTACTCCCAACACTGGTCGCAGCCCGAGTACTGTTTCAATTCTAAAGTCCGCATCCTGGGCGAGAACGGCCATAATACCCGTATAGCCCGCCCAGCCCATTTTACCGGGCATGTATCGGAGCAGGCTTGTCTGTTCTTGTGAGAGCAAAATATCCCAGAATGCATTTCACCTCAGCAGGTTACGATGGAAGATGAGTCAGCTGCTGTTCCAATTGCGGAAATAGCCGTTCTCCGTTCTCCCGTACCCGCGAGTTTAGACTCCTGAGTCCGTCTCCCGAGTCTATTCTCGTGGGAACGCAAGCCTGTTCTTGCCGTCTTGAGTATTGAGAAAGGGCCGCGGACTTCAGAATTGGAACAGTACTCGGGCTGCGACTAATGACGTTTCACGAGTCCACGAGAACAAAAGTCCACACAAGAACGCATATTGAGAAAGGGCCTTAGACTTGGGGTACGCTGTGTCTCAATGTCGCTAGGCTGAATCCTTGTAGCCTGCAGCCTTCAGCAGCCTTCGCGGTGGACCTGGGCTGGATCCTCCAACAACTGCATAGGCTGAAACGAACGGTCTCGGAAGATGGACGGTCTGGCCTACGGGGGGACTTCCTGCTTGCGTAAACCACATTACCTCCACTGCTCCCGTTGGCTGGCAACCTACTGAGCTTAATGATAAAAGCCTAAAAACCCCAAAAATGTGTAAAGTTTAATTTAATTTAGGAAGATACTCTTCTTCTCCGGAGCATGATATATTTCAGACTGAGAGAAGAACATTTTCTGGTTATTTTAAATTCAAATTAAATCAGTTAATGTATACTTTACTAATTTATAATTACTTTTAGTCAAAAGCAACATTGCAATCTTAAGGTGGAGGAGACTTGCATAGGATACAAGCTATTTTAACAGGAAACTATTACAGAATATGTCCCAGCTACAGTAGCGTAATGTCAACACACACACACACACACACACACACACATACATTGTTCTCCTTTGGCTTGATGCTTCCTCCTGGCTCCATAAAACACAACCAAATGTAAAGTTTGTTCATAACACCACAAAACAAAAGGAGCAAAGCAAGTTCAGTTTCTTTGTGTATTTTGTAACATTACTGACTGACTTAGAACGTGATATCTCTGGGTCATAACTTGTCTGCCTGAGCTCACTTTGATCCATTTCTGTTCGTAATATGAAGTATAAACTATATACTTCATAATGAATCAGAGGTGTCAAAAGCATTCACATTCATTACTCAAGTAGAAGCAGGGTGCGATTTGACTACATCTCTGACGTTTATAACTAACCAAAACGTTTGAAACTCGGTTGAAAATTGAGAAAGTTATTATTATTTATGCTGCTTTCCATTTGTCTCGCAAGTCCGCCTCCCGAGTTTGAAAGTTACGTCATTGCCGGTTTCGTACCACTCACAGCGTTCCAGATGCGTCTTGCGACTTACGAGTTGGAAAGAACATGGACGCCAAAAATGCAGCAGCTGCCATGCTAATGCAGGACGTTTTCGTCAAAATACTATAGTAATCTTATAGGCATCTTATAGAAATACTATCGTATTTTTGGACACTATAGAAGTACTATAAAACTACTATAGAAATCCTATAGCGACTTTAGGATAATGTAGCGTTATTACAGAAACACTGACATTTTATTTATTATTATTATTATTGCAAGTCTTACATTTCAGTAATATTGTGCTATTTTGTCTAATAAGAAGTGCAGGCGCGTTTTTCTGGAGCCACCGGTGGCAGTGGCAGGCTAGTTGTTGTTGTTGTTATTGTTAGCAACGTAGCCTTTTAGCAAACCAGTTTGAAAACAAAACGTTACATTGTATTGCACGCACAGCAAAACCGTGCAATGCATACATTGGTGACCGGACTGAAGCAGCAATGTAAATAGGTGTGTAATGTCGGTTTAAAACCGACATTAAAACGACCAACGTAGCACAAATACAAATTTAATTCATATCAACTTCCATGTAATGTGGGGGCAGACATCTTTGTTTTGCGAGTCGTATGTTCGTATGTCGTATACTCGGGGTACTCTCAGAATCCCGAGTCGGACGCCCGATTTAGCGACCAAAAGGGGGCGTGTCTTCCCAAAATGCCGCAAGAAAGCTGGGTAATTTACACTTTCCGACTCGGGCGGCGGATTTACGAGACAAATGGAAAGCGGCGCATAAGTGACGTATGCGGTCGACAAATGGGTCCTTAAGGATGCAGCCTAGGGACTTTGAGACACAGCTAAAGATACTGTTATAATAATAATAATAATAATAATACTACATTTTATTTTTATAGCGCTTTTCAAAATACTCAAAGACACTTTAAACGAAGGAGTCCTTTCAAGGACCCAATTAACCCAATGGGATGGGGCAAGTTGACGGAAGCACGAGCAATTCAGGGCCAATGCTGAGAATATAAGGTTTTTTTTTTTAATCCACAATTCAGGATTCTCTCCGGGACTTGTTGGCTTCCTGGACCCTATAGCGAGCTATAATATTGTTGCAGACCCCTCTCACTCCAGACAAAACCTGTTTGTGCCCCCCCCTGAGGTCCATCAGGATGAAGACCTCCCGTCACACAACAGTTTCTTTCCGTCGTCAGTCGGGCTCATCAACAGAGACATTTTAAATTTGAGAGAATGATAATTGTTTAAAAAACATGTGTTTAAATATACAAGGAAAAAAAGGGACTATACCAACCAACAGTGTTTCTTTTTATTATTTATTGACTTATAGGTTTTTCCTGATTCCCCATTTTACCAGCTAAATTCTGCGGTCAAAACCAATTCCATTTGCCATTCCCAGACAGGGAAATATCTGGAAAGCCCCTTCTTAAACTTAGGATTCCTGAAACCTCATACCACCAGAGTGAATGGAACTCAAACTGCAGTGCAGGCCTGCAAACTCTAGGGAGCAGTATACCACAAGCAATTCTATTCCTTCCAGGGCACCTAACAGAGCACTCCATCATACCGACAAAGCCCTGGTAGGAGTCGAAAACTGTAATTATATTTCATATGCATACTCACTGCAGGCTTGTATGTAATTAATTGCAAGTGCATTTTTCAAAAATCACAATCTTGATGAGAAAACGGTCCTTCTTTGTCTGTTGAAAGGCACTCACAGCCATGGATTGTTTAATAACTTCTTGCAAAGGCCAACCCTCATAACCATCCTCCATATGTGGTGTGTATATAGTGTGGTTGTAGTCGGATACTGTATGATATACACATTTTCTATGAGAGTAAAAAAGAAAGAAATCTTCCACGGGTAAAGTTTTAGAATGAGGAGAAACTTTAGGATAAATTATGTGATTCTGTGCCTTCAAGCTCAGATTAGAATGACCACTCAAGGTAAAGGAATATTATAAGATTAAAGCAACTCATGGCAGGTGGGGGGGGGGGGGTTGGCTGGTTTTAGAGCAGTGTGTGGGTGAGGTATGCAGCGTCTTTGGAAGTGAAAAAAATGGAACATAGGAATGTCCCAGCCCGATCCGTGTGAGTAGTAGATCATTTGTAAAAAAACAACAATTCCTCTCTGTTAGGGACCTTTAATGCAATTTCCCAAATAACTTTCAGTATGCTGCCACTACCCGGGGCAGTTAATAATTTATCATCCCATTCCAGCTTCTCCAGCTAAAATACATAAACCTGGTTGGGGAGAGGTGTAAGACAGGACGCACCTAATTCAGATAGGACGGATGACTGTTTCACATTGACATCTTGATGTTTGTGGCTGTGTGAAAGTAAGCGCCTGTGTGTCGATTGCTACTAGCTTATGCCAGCACGGTAGGAGGGAATATGGTTCTATTTTAATATGAAAGTAAACAATGAAATCTACCACCACAGGGAAATATACACTTTTTTATTTTGCTGCAGTTCTTTGAAGCAGCTGATAGGGAAATTTTACTTCATGACAGAAATGGAAATAATCTTTTATTGGCTCCATTATGTTTTGCACTCTAACAGCAGGATGGTGGGGATTGCCGATGTTTACCTTTATCACTGACAAAAATTTGACATAAATCTTTTAAGGAGTCTATGAAAGATTGTAAATATAAGTACTCAGGGATTAGTCATGGATACGACAGATCAGCCACTTTAAATTAGGTTTTTATGTTTTTTTTCCACTGTTAGTGTTTTCGTATTTTGTAAATGTTTTCCTGTGGTTGTGTGTTTGTATAAAGGGCAATCCAAGGAGAGGCATTGTTAACTTGTTTAACCTATACAATGTATGTATGTATGTATGTATGTATGTATGTATATGAATTTACATTTTTTGGGTAGAACAATTCATATAAATCAATTAGCAATGAAAATATTACAAATGTAAACATCTTTGTATTTTCTTAATAACCCAAACAATATTCAGCGTAAAATGGAAATGACAAGAAACCATTGACCCCAAAATTGTGCTTGATTATATGCAGATTTATATTTCTGATTTTTGACCGTTTCTTGTCTGACTCAGTGACATTTTTCCGTTCAACCCTTACATGCAGGAATAATATGGAAATATATGTCTTAATGTTTATTACATTTGTACCCTCAATCTTTTTATTACCAGCTCCAGTACAATTACATTCACTAAAGAAATACCTCCAGTTCTACACGCTTATTTTAGTCCTTCTGATTCTGTGATTTAGTAAAGAAACTGATGATTTCTATACAAATATGACTTTGACTCTCTTTCTCTCATTGTACCCTGTGAACCTTACTTTATTTTCTGTCATGCTGGTTTTGCAGCAGTGTAAGCAGAGGGCTCGCTTAAACAGACTGAAGTCACATTGGATTTATGCACACACCTAATTAACAGATGCTGCATGGTTTATGTTGCTGTGTGATGCCGGGGGAATCTTAAATGTTGTCATTTATAGTCTCAATGCTCCATTTCTGTCCCAGACTGTTGATGCGTCCTATAAGACAGTGGGCAGAAACAACTTTAACAGCGTATTTATATGACAGTGCTGTCAGCAACTCTGGTCTCTAAGATTTTTTATTACATGTTAGTCTAAAGTTGCTTCATAACACATTAATTGAGTCATCCAAAGCTTTGATATTGAGAATGACGAAAAATGATTTCTTTATATCAGCCGTCTCCTTAGTCTAATTCAAACTTCAAAGCTTCCCCGAAACATTTTTAGGTCTTATTTCCTCAGTGAATAAGTACTGTGGGATTGTTGCTTCTTTGAATTGTTATCAAGTCGTCGGTAAGTAAACACAGCGGAAAACACGTCTCTCCTGCGACTTCAGCCAAAGTTATGATACCGTTGACTGTGGGCAAAATTTGCTTTGAAGATACCAATGAACAACATGTACGATGTTTGTTAATAATTACCCGTTTTGTTTTATTAAACGCATGTGTTAGATTCAGAAAGTTTATCATCCAAAAGGAAGTCAGGCTACTCTGAAAATGCACACATGATAACAACATAGATGCAATACATGTATACACGGAGCAGTAATCAGAATTCTACAGACTATGATCACAATTGTGTGTGTGACACATCAAAACAGAATACGTGAAAAACACTTCACAATGCATGTTTGATCGGTGAAAACAACATTTTTGGAAAAACCGGTTGTCCCTGCCTCAAGAAATCTAATAAACCCAGTTTGAATATCCTGCCCTGCACCAAAAGACAGAAATGACAATTACAAAATCTTATGAGCATAATCGGCCGATAGCATTTAGCAACAGGGAGAAATTTGTGGTCAGGAGTTGGTGGAGACGAAACACATCTCAAAGGAGAATAGATATTGGATTTACTGTCAAGCGGCCAGGAACTCAACCAAGTGAATTTGAACGTTGCGATGTGTCTGTTGGGTAGAAACATGTTTTCAGGCCCCACTATAAGGTTATTAGGTCATAATATCTCTGTGTTTACAACTTTGTTGTGCTGTCCTCAAGTGGTGCAAAACATGACAGTACTGGAAGCAACAAGTCTGATTTATTAAATTGGGTCTTATTTTTGTATCACCTCCCATGGGTTCTATTGATACCACAATAAGTAGGCGCACGATGAGCCAACATGTAACCAGGACGGCTGCAAGCTTTGGTGGATATTCACAATAGAGTTTGGGTAATAGCAATTTTAGCAGCCGACCTATCTGAGTGCACACAGATCTAAAGATCCCAGTGCACGGGTTTAAAAAAAAATATTAACTGGTGGAACGAATGGAGCCATTAAAACTGAGATACTAGAAGAAATAAACCACATTTTGTGAGTGCAGATGAAAACACAGATTTTCATGACCTTGTTGTTTTTTATGAACTTCTGAAAGTTCAGCCAAACAAAATCGGACTCAAACTCGGCCCCATCTTATTGTCCTGAAAATAAAACTGGACAAGCACGAGGCCTCATACTGACACAGGGCTGCAGCTGCAGGTGGATTCTGCCTCCCGGATGGTGATGACATCTCAGATCTCATCTCCCTCTCGCTGATTTATCGAGGTGGAGGTGGGTGGTGCCAACTGAAAGTGATTATAGCGGATGATGGTGGTGGTCACATGTAGGTGGAACTTGTTCATTCAGGCTATTGCAGAACACACGCCAAACCGTATTCATATCTGTCCGATAAAGTGCAGAGACCATCAAGCAGAAAACACATTTCGCAGCATTTCGGTGAGTGTTTAAGTCTCTGTTTCAAGAAAGACTGAGCTCTTACGCAAGTTAAATTAAGGCCCTTTCATATATCCACTTCAAAAGAACGCAGTGCAAAATGTTTGCTGCCCCACGGCTAAGAGCCCCAGTTCGGGGTTTAAAAAAAAGAAAAGAAAAAGCTGCTGGGTGCCTTTAGCCCTCGGTGAATTTCAGTGATTGCAATATAAAAAGGTGTGCTGAGGTCGGAGCACATTCAAACAGAGCTATTTTAACAGACATTTTGTTGAATACTTAGCTAATCTAACAGTATTTCATTCGGTGCAGTGCATCCGCCGAATCAGGCGTAGCTGGCAAGAGAAGCAGCGAGTGGGAGAGAGGCAGGCCAACTCTCTCTCCAAGAGGGAAAGAGAGAGAATGCGTCAGCTTTCCAACAGGTTATGGTTGTACACGCTGCTGCCAAGTGTAATGAGGGTACTGCACAATGCCACCAATCTACATGCAGGCTTCCAATAATTTCACTAAACTTTCTCTTTCTGTTTGGGAACCCTCTGGGACCTCATAGTACCAAGCTCAAGTGATTCTTAAAAAGGATCATTTCATTCTCATAAAAAACAGCTTTCAATCATCACAACAGCGATGTCATCGCAGAGGAAAACAATATAAGTTTTGCGGCCAGGATAACATTTCCGGGGGATATGTTGTGCCCCGCTGCATTTTTTTGGTGTTGCTCTGCCTCGGCATAAGACTCCAAAGACACATTGGATGGCTTGGAATTTAATTGTCGTACATTATTCCTTGAACAATCTGGAAATATGCTATTTCATCAAGTTAGCCAGATTTGAGAACTTTATTTTTTATCTTCTGTCGCTATTTTATACTAAATTATCAGAGGAAAAGGAAGGAAAGGAACACGTGGGAAGAGAAAATAAGGTATGGAGGGGGGAAAAAGGACACGGCCAGTGAAATTGAGGAAAACGAAATGAGTAAGGAGGAAAGGCAAAGAGTAAGGAGAGGTGTTGAGATATATTTCGCCATTTCAGTCGCAGTTCATGAGAGGATGAGTCAATCATTCTCCATTGGCAAGGTCTATGTCCCGTGTCCTTGGGCTCCAGATTGCTTGGATCTGTCATACTGGGCAACAGACAAACTCCATCACCAGATGTCATGGTACTGTGGTGAGTAAGGGACCTTGACATATTATTCTGTTGCACCTACAGCCCACTAGAAGGTGAGCCCAAATCCCAGTGAGACTTTTGAGAGAATAAAGTCGGAATAAGAGCAAGCAGATTGTCTGAACACTGCACTGCAAAAGGCACGGTGATTGTGACCTCTACTGACCACCAGCTTGGAAGATTACATTTAAATCGAATAACAACGCAAATCCTCGGCGAAAACTAATTGACATTTCACCATCTGGATGGCATGGCAAAAAGTAGAATTTGAACACAATACCTGACATAATACAGACACTGAGATAACGATGATAGGCTTTGCTCTTTTTGTTTTGAGGTCAAATGATTGTCAAGAGGATACAACAAACATTCAACATAAATATATATCTGTTGTGCTCCCATATTGCTTATCAGTGCAACATTCATTAAGTTGATAATGAGTGTGTCCAGGGATCACAGGTTTGAACTTACTAATACACAAGGTGTTGAAATGAAATACTGACTGGCTGACCTGGATGCATATGATACCGCCATTGTCCTAGGAAGCTGTTTCTGCATAGTGCCCCTATCCCAACCCCTCAGCGCCTTGACTGACTGCATGAAAATGGATGACATGGCAATCTTTGCGAAGTGAATTGAACTTATCGCCCTCTGGTGCTGACTACAGGTTAGGTAATACAACCCCCGCAGCTTTACATCGAAGCGTGTGAGACATGAGCAAGTCAAATGTGAATAGGTAGAGAGAACAAAGAAGTCCTTACCTTTGCAGCACGTTGTGCTTAGAGAATTTTTCAATTCAAACTGATATATTTGCCTAACAACACTTTTATGAGACGACAACTTCCTGTGTGCCAATACGAACAATGATTCTTTTTGCCATTTTTTTTAATGCTAAAATACACAAATACAAGTCTGGGTTAAATTATCCCTACACCTATGTACCAGATGAGAGTATTGAACACTGTCAGTGATATACAAGTGAAATAAATTGTTACATTGTCATTGGTACATGACAAAATGCAAATGTATCTAACAGGTTTGCGTACTCGGGGACCCGGAAGGAGGAGACGGAGACGTAGTGGCAGTGTACATGATCGCTTTATTTAAAGGACTGTCGTATTTCATAATGCCGTATTTCATAACGGCGTATTTCATAATAGCGTATTTCATAATGGCGTATTTCATAATGTCGTATTTATTTCATAATGGCGTATTTCAGAACGTTAACACAAACAATCGTCCAAGAAAAAATGGAGAAAAAAAAGCTCCACACCTCGGGCAAGGTTGCCCAAAGTGTCCGAAAATCAATCACTTTATCCGTAGGAGACGCCGCACCGAAGCCCTTGTCCCAGCTCTGTTGCATTCGGAACAGAATGTGAGATAGCCACGCCCCCTGATTTGCATATAAGAATGTGAAATGTGTCTTGAAATATGCCATTATGAAATACGACATTATGAAATACGACATTATGAAATACGACATTATGAAATAAATACGCGATTATGAAATAAAAGTGTCTATAAATAATTAAATGTATTTCATATTTATGTATTTATTCATGTATTTATGTATTTATTCATTTATTTAATTATGGCTAAAACGGCATTCCATAGTTAATTGCCTCCAGCTGGCACCGTTCCCTGAGCCGCACCCCCTCTCTCTCCGCTGCAGCCGTGCTGAAACCACGCCCAGCCATCACATTATCAGTTTGCAACAAAATTATGCAAACACCAAATAAAACTTTGCTCAGAGGATGTTATTATATTGGCCTTTTACCTGGTAGAGGTTTTCATGAGCATAAAGGTAATTAATAAAACATAAATAATGTATTATTTGAAACAAATAAAAGATGTTCTTATCAAGCTGGTCTATGTTTAAATCTGGATTCTTCTGATAGGTCAGTTTGAATGAGTCATTTTACGTTGTAGAAAAGAGCGTGAAGTCATGATTAACAACCTTGTGAAGCGACAGAGGCTCGGGATACTCAGAATAGTAACGACTAGAAGAGATCTACTTTAACTTTCAACCTTCCACAATGCCCTGGGTATAAAGATCTACGGTTCATACAGTCACTGACCATGTGGCTACTTAGTTAAGCACCATTACCAGTCGTCAATGTCCAGACCCGCTTGTGTTTGAGTATGCGCCAATTTGACCATGTATACATTTATAGAGATATTAAGTGATAGTTTAAAAATGCACCATAGTGTGAGGCTTGTGTGATGCTACATGCATCAGTATCAGTATTAAGTCAGGAATGGATACAGATTTATTGCCTATATTTTTATTTTTTCACATTAGCATATTTATTACATGAACTCCTTAATAATGTATTCTAGCACTCGTCCCCTATCGTACAAACTCATCAAGAGCTTAGTAATGTAACTGATTTGGGAGCACATGTGTTTCTACAGCAGTGGTTCTTGAATAAGGGTACGTGAGGACACTACAAGGCTAGGTACGATTTTTCTTAAATGGATTTAAAATGAACATCCATTAACTGTAGTTCAATAAATAAATATTCAATAAAATGTAAGCGTAAGTTAATAAACTGAATGTTATATTCAGTAGGCTATTACCATTACCCTAAAAACCCAGCGTCTGTCCCAAACCAGGTTGGTTAGACCCAACCTGGCACACGCCACTTGTTATCATCTGTAAATCAAGAAGAGCTCAATCAAAGCAGTTCCCCCCGTGCCACTAAGACAGAAAAAGCAATCTTCAGACACAGATGCCACTGGACTGTATATTACATATTTTTTTCAACCCAAAATGCTTTGCGCTTGTTACGCAGCACATGGCTAAAAAAGTATTTTACAGGGGTTACATTGCTGAAAAAAGGTTAAGAACCACTACCCAACAGAAAACTATGGCTTGTTGGTGTTAAAACCTTTTGTTGCCCTTCTCCTAATAGTTTGGAAAGGTGAAAGCTGGATTCAGCTCTTCTCGTTGGCTCACTGTGCTGCAATTGATCCAACCCTCCAGAATCAATTAACTTGTCTTGTGATCAACCTCTCCCATTATTTGGATAAAAGTCCTGTTTATATAGCTTGAATAATACCAGGTTAACTATGGTTAGTTCAATAAATTAGCACTTCAAGGAAAACCAGTAACTCTAGCACCTCAATTGATCACCTTCTGGAGTGCTTTAAAGCTTCCTAACAAGGAAGTTGTGGCTGGTTCCTCTTCAGTAAACCACTTCAAAGACATGGAGACATCTTTTTACTGAGCAATATCACTTTCATGCAAAATATGCAGCACCATTTGTGGTTATGGGTGGTAAAGTAACTGTCCTAACACAAAGTAGTAATAGAAAGGATTAATCTTGAGCAGGTGTTATACATCACTGAGACCTTTTACAGAGTTACTACTGCATTACATTACTCTGTGACGATTTCTCATGAGGAGGAAAAACACTTCAGTGTGTGTTTATTTGTGTAGCTGTGTGCTGAGGTCTATAAAAGTAAATATGCATCACAGTACCTTAATATTAGATTCAAGTTATAAGTAGGTTACAATAATCAGAATGATATGACATCAGGCTCCGTCACGTGACTCAAAGATATGTTATGAAATTGTTCGATGACCATTATAAAATCCTTATCCAGTCCTTTGTGAATTCATTTTTGGGATGAATAAAAAATAAAAAAAACATTTAAAAAAGACTAGACCACTACCGTAAGATGTTTATTTACTTTATGTTATTTAATTGCTAAATGATTAGCAATATATAATTTAAACAGTGAGATTTTTTTGAGACCGGGTTTGTGGAACGTCACGCACAGCAAACAAACCTAGCTAACGCTATCCGGGCACTCGTCTCGGGCAACTTTCGCTGTACCGAACAACACATTAGATTTGAACTGTTATTGTTACAGGTCATCTTATCCGGGTCGGTAACCGCTACTGTAAACGGCCGTTGGTCTCGGTGCTGCTCGGGCTGTCTTCTCCGTCCTTTGCACATTAGCTCAGGAGCTAACGTTAGTGCATCATGTCGGCGGTTTGGCAGTAAGACGCCAACATGCAACAAGTGCAAAGAAGCAATTTTGAGGGGTGTCACGAGTGCAAATTTCAACAACAGCAACTTAATCAAACATCTGAAGACGTGTCACGCTAAAGAGCACGACAAATTTACCAAAGTTAAGGGGACACTGGTATCGGTACTCTGTATCGGCCGATACCCACTGGACGTATATCGGAATCGGTATCGGGAGAGAAAAAATGGTATCGGAACATCTCTAGTTATATTCATGTTTTTTTAAGGTAACTAACTACAGAATGGGGAAGTCCATCTCATTGTTTGAAATCCTTTGCTGGTTTACTGACAGGCCAGCATCAAGTGTTTACGTGGTTCTGTGGTTATTGCACACAAGTCTAATCTTCCAATGCAAATGCCAATGCAAATTCCACCAAACCAGCATATTCATTAATTTGTTTGTCACCTCTCGGGTATGCAGTTATTCCATCTTTGGGAAAAGCAGAGCTGAATTTGGTTAGTGTTTCCCACACAGACGGGAATCTGAGATGGTAGACATCTTTTCATGGGCTGAGGGGAGAGAAAACACAACCCATGCTCTGAGGTTTGACCCTGCTCAAACTGCAAAATCTCCCGGCGAACAGCTAGTCTGAACAGGCTACACCCATTTTATTATTGGCTCACAATTTACTATGGGGATGGGATGAATCTGGATACAGGTGTTCATCAATAGCATTCCCATGGACTGCAGGGCTCAACACAACCTTGTCTTAAATTCGCAGAGTGTTTGTATTTTCCAGTTTATTTAACGTTTATAAAATGAGGTAGACCCCCAGAGATTTTCCTTTTTGTCACGCTGCCTTGAAAGCCACTTCAAATTCGAGAGCAGTGCAACCTAATCAAGACCAGAGTGCGTTTCTTTCAAGATACACTATATTGACTTTTGGATACCAATCCTCAAGGCTTTAAGAATTTGATCCCTTTTGTGTGGTATACAGGTGAAATATGCACCTTCAATGACTGTCACAGGAATTTAGCAAGACCTTCCAGATGTTCCGCTGCCATCTCCAGTGACCGCACTGTAGTATATGACGTTGCATGTCAACATATTTAGTTAGTTACTTGCTGATGGATTTACCATATAGACAGTCAAAAGACCACCTTCCTATATCCACATTTTTTGTCTGTTAAGGTGGCAGTGGACAGCCTTAGCTTAAACCATGACAACTTGTCATAGAATTCTCTGGCGCAAGAGTAGGGTGGATTACTGATGGGTCTACTCGGCACAGGCGCTGGGGCCTAAGGCCCGCAGGTACCCTTAGAGCCCTGAAGTGACTGTTAACATTTCTTCCTTGACAGTCAATCCAAAAACTACATAATCTTTAAGATGTGCCAAAGTAACAGACACTAAATAAAGAAAATAGAGAGAGACACAAAAAAGTGACAAAAATGATCAAAAACACATGCAAGACCACTAAAGCGATGCAAAACATTTACAGAAACACAAAGACAAGAAATATGCAAAAGGGATGCAAACTGACACAAAGGGACAACAAAGAGACGCAAATTGGCAACAAAGAGACAAAAGGTGACCACAAATGGCCACAGAACAACTATGTAGATACAGAAAAACAACAATAAAGAGTATAACGACACTTAACAACAAAATCGCAAAAACTATAAGGACCAACTACTAAGAGACAACAACTACAGGAATACAGAGAAAGGACAGGCAAAATAAATGCAAAATGATCACAACAAAATGCAAAGCAACTACAGAGACACACAGCAGCCTAAACAGTCTCATAGTATGTCCAAATTGAGTGTTGTCTTTTAACTAGGCGTTAAAAAAACAGTTTGCACCGTCTTCTTTCAGACTTTGAAATAAGCCGGTGCTCAAGCTACATAATTACACTAAGATTAATTTACATTCTGGAAAAGAAAACACAGATGGAGAATTGATAGAGAACTAGCATAGTTTGCAGAGGTCAAATGTTCCATGTATAATTAGAGCTGTGAATCAATACCTGTAATTACCCTCACTGTGCTGCTTTTGACTCTTAGCCCTGCAGTCAGTCCTTACAAGCTCTTGTTTTGGATTTGTTGCATTGGTAATGAAATACAGACAGGAATGTATTGCATTGCAGAGCCCTCAATAACTGAGGGTCAAATGTCTAATTCACAGATTATTTTGAAAAGGCTGTTATATTATTTTTCCTGTGAAGTTTTGACATCTGAACTTATACCCACTTATGGTAATGTGAATCCAAAATCACAGTGTTCAGAATGAGTGGCTTATGCTTAGAGGACTTTTTCCCCTCATGGTCTAGGGAAAAGAGCACATTCACATCAAACCCTCCCCCTATGCCTTACGCTACAGTATATTTGACATGTGGAGCTGCAGGCTAACCATCTGCAATGGAAGGGGCAGCTCACAGGAGCACTTTGTTTCTCCACAACCGTTGTATCAATACATAAAAATCTAGCATGTGGCAATACTTTCAGGCTTCATGTTTATGCATGACAGCGCCTTAGCTAAGATCTTTTTTTCACAGTGAGAAAAGCTTGCGGTTCAAGAGTCTGTAAATAGTCTCTTGGCTGTCCTGTGTGGGAGGACTGCTGGAGGTCGGTGAACTCAAAAAGAATGTTGAGCATTACTAAATGTCTTGCCGGTACACCTGAATCGCATTAAACCATTATCTTTGGTCATCCACTCGGCCTGTATCTATTTTTCATAGCTGGTACATCGGAGAATGGACTGGAAATGGATCTGCCATTTTGTTGAGAATCATGTCTCTTAATAGCACGATTCTGTGATGTTGACAATTATGGAAGTCAATTAGATGATAGCTGTAAGATTCAACATTGAGTCATTGTTCTTTTTTTAAGCACAGAGGAAATCTAGAAAGCATACATTGCCAAACCCAACCGTGACATTTTTCTAAAGCCGGACTACTCAATCATTTTTAAATCAAGTCAATGGTTTCAACATGTAGTTTTCATGCATAGTAACAATGCCATGCAAAATGATTCCATAACTCAGCAGCTTGCCTAGGAGCTGGCTTTTTACCTTCCTTAGGTTGATTGTTTTGGTGTTGCAGCCTTTTTTTTCCTCTTATCTTAATTTTCATCTTTTCAGAAAAGAAGCTCCGATAAACCAACTATGTTCTACTATTTTAGCGCCAAAACACAGTTAGCAACACAGTGGAGCATTTAGCAGCCAAAGAGGATCATATTTTTGTTATGATATACCCCCGCCTACAAGGGAAACCTACAGTGGCATGAAAAATGAGATCCCCAACGAGGGATTTTCCACCCCTAAATTGTTAATTACTCACAGCCTTGGGTACACAACAGCTTAAGGTAAGTAAAAAATAAAATGGAAGAAATAAATTGAACCTGTTATCATCTCACCATAAAATGAACTCCTAAAACCAAACCCGAAAGATCAATGATCGCAAACTGCCACCCAGCACTATAGATTTGAGGGCTGCTACATACTGCAGAATACCATATTATACAATATATTCTCTTGTAAACGAAGAGTGGGGAGATAGTCGGAGATATAAAAGCCCACAGAAACCTTCAAACTAGTGGCGACTGGTCCATAAAGGGCAATGTGGCGTGGCCCCACCATAAGCAAGGAATTTTGTTGTTGTTGTTATTATATTAAAAATGCATTTTACAAATAGTACATTTTTGTGTATTTATGTTTTTGAAACGTGGATTATATACCCGGTTATTATTTGTGAATTAAGATATCTGCGCCAAATATATGCTTTTCCTGCATGTCCTCTCCGCTAGTCTCAGCTGGGCTCGAGCTCTGTCCCAAAGAAACAGTTAGCCAATCACTGAAAGTTAATGAGTGACATTATAATTTTAAAATGCATCGAGATTTAGGCTTGCCCTTCGCCGCACTCTGGGGCGAGTCTCGCGACGTGCTGTTTAACAACATAACAAGAGCGACCACCGGCAGTGTCCTTCCAAGAAGACCCGACCCGAACTCGGGACGAGAGAAGAACTTTGCCTAGAAACTAGAGGTAAAACAGCTGGACCCAGATCAGCCTGATCTCACCATCAGACAACGGTCTGGTGTGAAAGGGAAGGCACATATGACGCTTCTGTAGAGAAGCATGTTTAGTGAAAACTCAGAGTTGTTTAACCCTGATATTGTCTTTTCCAGATAACTACATTTTGAATGGTATTGTTTCTTCAAATACATCTTCAAACATAACCTCACACGTCCACATATAACCACCTCATATAATAAAATACATTATAGGTTCAATACCGTTGTACCAGCGATATTATTCTTGTGATTAAATATGTGCATGAATGTGTATTTCAAGTCTGTGTGTAGTGCATTCTAACAGTGTAAAATATGTAATTTTCCCACTGGGAATTAGCAAAACATTTGGATTATGATTAGTGTGTAAATAAAATATTAACTGACAACACTACATTAGAACTTACGCATTGACCCGCAAAGATACAGATCCAAAAAAAACATAACCAAGCGCCGGTCCCATCCTTAAGTTCAACCTTAATCAGAGCAAAGACTGTCGTCTAAGTAATAATGACGAAGGTGAAACATTTGTAGCCGAGAGAAGTAGGGGCAGGGAGGTTTTCATACTATTACTGTTTACAAGGTTTAGATGCAGGGTTAGGGAAAGTGACGGATGCTGCTTTGAATTAGGGTGTACTGTAACTTTAAGTGCCATGAGTAGGAGTTACGCGATAGCACCACATTTGCGTCTGATTTGGAATTATGAAGCGGGAGGTGGCGGAAACTGACGACAACAGTATTAGAGCATTAGCTTTTAGCATCTAGACTGCTCAAGGAAACTACTTGTTCAATGGGTTAGCGTAAGTAGTAATTAATTTATAAACCTGGATCACTGTGTAAATTGAGATGTTTTGTCAAATGATTACAAGTTTTAATCAAATTAATCAGAATTTTCAGTGGATTAATCATGATTAATCACTATTTGCACTTTGTTCCTGAGTGAGTGCAGGCAGAAGTGCCACGGATAGAAGAGGTGCTAGGAGACGGAGAAAAAGGATGATTCCATTATCGGACTTGAGAAGCTCCATGAAGCGATGACAGCCAGCTTGTGCAGCCGCGGCCGCTCGCTAGTTGGGTGGACACTCCTCCACAGAGAGCTCGCTGGAGGTCTCTCAGACCGCTCTCGTTAATACAAGGATTTTATTTCGCCGTTGATGGTTAATTTGTTCACAACACACGTCGATCATAAGATAAACGGGAACCTGTGGTTGACTTTGGTTGATACGGGAGATGTACGGGAATTGTCGACGAGGGGGGGGCTGACATTTTTCTTCCTCGCTTTCTGTTCTGAGTTGTTGACGGGGAGGGGGAGTGCATATGCAACGTTTCCCGGGTGAAATAACAAACCCGGAGGTGTCCGGGTGATAGGGGTAAAAAATGGGAAACTCCCGGGAGAAACGGGAGTGTTGGCAGGTAAAACTCACACACACACACACACACACGTCCACAGCGCAGCAGGCGGAGGGGGGAGCGAGCGATACCGTTTCTCTTCAGGAGACTTGTTTAAATTTTGAGATATATGCTATATGTCACTAGACATGTATATATTAGACAAAAACCTAATTAACGCCGTTAACGCGCTATTTTTGACAGCCCTAGTTTAGAGATGTAGGTTCTTACATGGATAATGCCCAGGTTCTAATCTGCCTCATCTAGACGGGAAAACAGTGTTTCTTTGTAAAATTGTTAAGGAAAATTCCTGTATAATTATGGTGCTCGCACAATTATGTTAATTTCCCTTAATTTTACGTTTTTTGTTTTAACAGTGTAGTTAGGTAGCTATATCAATTCTTTATTGGTCCCACAGCGGGAAAATCAACAATCGAATGGATGTTACAGTCCGGCCACAGTGACAAAAACCAGATTTTAATCTAGCATTTTTGGAAATGTTGAAATTAAAATTTGAACAAATCCCAAACCACATTTTCAGCCCTTTCGCTTTAAGTCCCTGCGTGGAAAGCTAATGCAATATAACAAGGAAGGCGGAACATTGTGAAGAGGTCGACGACTTTTGGTTCCACCTGACTGCTTCAATTGATTCTGCCTCTAGAGACGCCATGCCTCCATAAAGTGTCTGCAGGACTAAAAGTCAGCCCTGTGTTTACTCCCCTCTAAGTATAATTGTTTTACTCACCACCAAACCCTGAGATTACCTGCAACCTCAGCCTAGTGCCATCGCCCTCTTCCCTCAGACGGCGTGCACAATTAGCTCGGTGATTTCTATTCTTGAGAGTGTGTTTGGACCACACAGACTCACTGCAAAATCGTAGACATTGCCAAAGCCCTAGAAACCGACAAAGGCCCAGGCACGGGAGTTTGACTTTACACTCCGGAATTCAGGTGGTACTCAAAGGGAGTGTGGAGAGTTCATTTGGATTCATTAAAAAGAAGGGAAAACATATCTGGTGTGAAGTATAAAGGGTTGTGGTCCTTGGTGGCTCCCGTTTCTGCTACCTGATTTGCATAAAGGTCTTGCACATTGAGTGTCATGGATGCCCTCTTTAAAATATTGAAATGCAGCTTGTTACAAGCTCCACCAGTGCTCCTATCAAAGCAAGCGCGATGCGGGGAAAGGCCTTTTTCTCTCATGCGTTGGACTTTTCTCCGGCCTGCCAAGCAGGCCTGACGGACTGCTGTTCCACAGGGCATCCCTCCCTTTTCTCTCAGGAGTGTACCATACTGACAAGCAATAGCCAAAGTGAGCATGACAGCGGACCTGTTGAGAGAGATGTACCCCCCTAACCCTCTCCCTCTGAAAGAAGAGCTGCTCTGTCCACACCGTGTGGAGGAGAAACTGCTGCTGTGGCACTTCTGCCTGTTTGAGGGGTAAAAGACCCAGCGGCCTGCTGGCGTCCCACAACGTACACAGCGTGGTATTCCCCTGCATCAGCTAGCGTGTCAAAATATTTAGAGGGAACAAGATTGACATTGTTTGACTACCACGTGGGGCTCGAAACATAAGCCGTCTAGTTCTGTTTACTGTTATGTTTGTAAATCTTTGTGGCTTGTGTGCAATTATATTTTTAAAAAGTGGTGTGTGTATGTGTGTGCTCCTCCGTGTGGGTGTGGATTGTTTCAGACTTCACATATGCTCAGAGTAAAGCACAATAAATCAAATTAAAAAGAAATACTTCTGCTGCGTTTCTAGGCAAAGCAATCTCTAGCATGTATCGTTAGCAAGGATTGCCCATTCATCATGTGCTGTTGTAGGTTGAACAGCGTTGTCAAGTACGACAAATATCAGGTATGGAGTGAAGTTAGACTGAGGCCTTCACTAATGAACACACATTTAGAGAAATAGATGGGCCTTGGACGGCTCTCTAGATTATTACTGCATTCTGATTGGCTGATTGGCCATTAATCACGCTGATTAATTAGCAGCAATTAGCAAGCAAGCCAGAGTATTCTTTTATGGCATGCTCACTCATGTCCCTTATTGCTGGGAATGCTAATGATAAACTCTGCCCCTAAATTTGTTCTCTTTTTCGCAAAGTATTATAAATGTCACCATCAAGTTAATTAACTTGGTCTTTTCCATTCAAGTGGAAATAAATGCACATTTGTGGTTATTGAAGCGTAGCTCAGGGATTTGCCCTTGAGAATAACTGAAAGTTGTGAAACCCCAAATTTGTGAAAAAAATATGCTCTGAGTCATATAGATGTGTATGTATATAGGTCAACAAAATGTATAAATTCCGGTTGCCAACCACAGGTTTTGTTTTTTCAACTTGACCCTTAACATTAAACACCTGTTTATGTTCCTATAATCTTGACAATCAATGTGCCCCTACTTATGCAATGTGTTTTCGCATATCACTTGTAGTCATGTTTTCACAACACTGACACTGCCAAACATGTTTTTGTCAAAGTGAATATGTGTAGCTTTTATTATGTTAATGTGTTAGAATGTACATTTACATACTTTAGCACCATACTGAAGTCAAAGATCTTAAACTACTTTTTGTTTTAATTGTATTATCAGTTTTCCTGGAAGCATTTTAATGTCCACATTGGGAAACACGCCGTTTACATATTTAGTAAAGGAGGGGGGGGGGCAGGGGATGTGTGTTCCGGTAGAAAACCCTTCTGTTACAGGAGTCGCTGGAGTCCGTTTGCTGATTGGTAGTTCGCTACCAAAATGTATACCCTTAGCTCACAGTATGGCAGCACTTGGCTGCGCAGCTCGGAGCGACATGTGAGAGATCATCATTTAATTCCTTAATTAAATGGAATAGTATGTTGTTTGATTGATCACGTTTACATTTGTCACCAGGAGGACATTGGGTTGTTGCGGCAAATTATTTGATTGATTTTAGCATGGTTTGTTTATTACATTTTAGCATGTTCTCTTCGCATTTTTTATATAACTTACCATTTGACCATGTTAACCCACATTTTAGTAGTTTGCAGTCAATAATCCCATGCGCCTGGAGGGACTTAATTGATTACAGTGAGCGCTGGCAGTGAAGCAAAAATCTTCCGGTGGCTGGCCTTTTTTTGCTTCGAGTTCAACTCTTTTTAATTTCTTTTAATATCAATATCATTTCTTTTAATCAATTAAGTGGCTTTGCTGGTAACGCCACCTATTCGAAATTAAGCCCCGCCTCACAGGGCTAACTTCTTTTTATTCAGTCTTTTTCATTTCCCTTAGTTGTTAAACGTCTGAAGACATGTATCTCACATGTTGTTTTGTCTAATTGGCTTTGCCTATATTTCTTTCGCTTCCAGTTAAATGCTGTGCTCACCTCATACCAAGGTTGCTTCACTTTAGGGTATCCGCACCTTGAGCAGAGGGCAGCGGTTATTCAAGTTTAATTGAGGTAATATAGTATTGATTTCTTTTCCCTTTTCGTTTTTTCTTTCCTAACCGGTGTTTGGCTTCAGGCGTTCCCCGACCAGCCATGCAGGCACATGCAGGCTTCGATGCACCGAGAGCTGTGTATCATTGCTAATGACCCAGCTAATTATCTGCACTATAAACATTATCTGGCCATTTTTCACCTTGCACCCGCCCAACGGACATTGGCTTAGAATGCTATTGATATATGCAGGTGTTAAGGGAATGTTGTGAGATAAAACATGCTGGAAAATTATCCTAAAACTGAATTTCTTTGAACACGTTTATTGCATATAGTTTGATAAAAATCATCCAAATCAAATTTTAATACCTACAGAGATGGTTACTCTCCTTCTTTCATGTAAGTGCGAACAAAATGAATAAGTCTTTAATTTATGGCTATGATATCTTAAAATAATTGACCTTCAGTCTGAAGTGAGAAGGGCATGGAGCGGCCATTCATCAAACCCAAGTGAAAGGCACTTCCCCCACTACACTCTTTAGTCTGGGTTTAATTGACCTCTTTCTGTGAAGTTTAATAATGTAAAAAAATCTCTAAAGTTTATTTCTGACTACAAAAAAAAAATCAATACTACGGTTGTTATTGGGTTTTTTATTAATTGTATGCAGTATCACATAATTATAATGAATTAAAAAAAGCACTTTTCATGTAGTGAATATAAATATACTGTTTATAGACACTCTATCCCCACATTCTTGGCAACAGTTCATAGAGGAATAAGTTTTAAACTTTTCTCCATCATTCATATTTCCTGGCACTACAGTATTTCCAAGGCTTTGGAATCCAAACAAGGTTTGCTTTTGGAACCTTGAAACCTGTATTTCAGGTGCGGAGCAACCATAGCTGCTGATAGAGGAACTGCTGTAAATACCTTGTGAGCTGATTGGGTACTGTTTTTCATATTTTCATTTCCATCATGTCCATGCTGGCTTTGACAGCGTGTCAACAGAATTTCTTCATCACTCAACTTATGACTACAAAGCTTCTTATAAGCGCATGAATCCTGAACTGATCAAGAAAACAGTTTTCTAATAAGACTAATACATTTTCTGGTCAACTTAGTGAAATGACGGACTATGTGCATTACATCACAGCATCCCAGCATCTAAAAGATTCAACACCATTACAATGTGTTCAATGGCAATGAACTCAATTTATTAAAAAAGAAAAACTGGAATATCACAGTCATAAGTATGCAGACCCATTGAGTAGAAGCACCCTTTTGAGCTAGTACAGCCATGAGTCTTCTTGGGAATGATGTAGTTTTTCACACCTGAATTGGGGGACCCTCTGCCCTTCTTCCCTGTAGATCCTCTCCAGTTCCGTCAGGTTGGATGGTGAACGTTGGTGGACAGCCATTTTCTGGTGTTTCCAGAGATGCTCAATTGGGTTTAGGTCAGGGTTCTGACTGGGCCAGAGAAGAATGGTCACAGAGTTGTTCCGAAGTCACTCGTGTCGTCTGTTGTTCTGTTGCACAAAACGCCATGTAAAATTCCTACTATGTCCAATCATACCTTGGCAATAAATGTTTTCTGATTCTGATCTGATTTTGATTCTTTGTTACTTTAGCTTTGTGCTAATGTCATTGTCTTGTTGGAAGGTGAACCTTCGGCCTAGTCTGAGGTCCTGAGCACTCTGGATGAGGTTATCTTCTATCTTCTATCTCTGTACTTGGCCGCATCCTTCTTTCCTTTAATTGCAACCAGTCGTCCTGTCCCTGCAGCCGTATTTGGCAGGTGATGAGCAGTGTCTGGATTTCTCCACACATACCGCTCAGAATTCACGCCAAAAAGTTTAATCTCGGTCTCATCAGACCAGAGAATCTCATTTCTTATAGTCTGGGAGTCCTTCATGCGTTTTCATATATGTCTTACACTGAGGAGAGGCTTCTATCGGGCTACTCTGGCAAAAAGCCCAGGCTGGTTGAGCGCTGCAGAGATAGTTGACTTTGTGGAACTTTCTCCCATCTCCTTACTGCATCTCTGGAGCTCAGCCACAGTGATCTTTGGGTTGTCTTCTTGGGCAGTTCCTTCAACCTCATGACTCTCATCTGCTCTGACATTTGCACTGCGAGCTGTAAGGTCTTATATATATGTGTGTGCCTTTCCTAATCAAGTCCAATGAGTTACATTAAACAGAGCAGGACTCCAATGAAGGAGTAGAACCATCGCAAGGAGGATCAGAAGAAATGGACAGCATGTGAGTTAAACGCGAGTGTCACAGCAAAGGGTCTGAATACTTTTTACCATGTGATATTTCAGCTTTTCTTTTTTTATACATTTGCAAAAACTTCTACATTTCTGTCAAGATGGGGTACTGAGTGTACATTAATGAGAAATAAAATTAGCTTTTGATTTCAGCAAATGGCTGCAATGAAACAAAGAGTGAACAGTTTAAAGGGGCCTGAATACAGTACCCACTATACTTACTAAATCATGGCCAAATGTTAACAATTCCTTTCGCTTTATTGCAGACACCAGTTACAGTGCACTATTTGCACAGGGACAAACAAAAGAATTTATCTCAAAAGACCTGTCACGCGTGGAAGCAAATCCACTTACCTGACATTTGATTTATTACAGAACTTATGTACTTAATTAATGCCACTTACATTACAAATATGTTATTTTTCTTTGGGTAAAAATAAGTATGTATTGTCAAATGTAAGAAATGGGAACTCTTGTGAGTACAGCAGTTTCATCCTAAAAGTATTTGCAGGGTAACCAATTGAAATTGAATTACATGCAGGCCACTGACCAAGCGGCAGTAATTGACACGTTTGGGGAAGAATTTGTTGGATAATTCTCTGTGGTTTGTTGCTGTGAGGTCATTCACAGTCCTTTCACTTCACACATTCACTTAATTTGTCTAATAATAACAATCTATTTTTGTATGTACGTGTTTGGTTTGGCAGCCTATTTCCGTTCATTTACACATTGAAATGGGCTTTCAGAGTAAAATGTGTTTGGAATTATGGAAACAGTAACCCTTTTTTCTTTCTAGAATAAAAACATTACAGTCACATGGTGATTATTTTCTAATCAGCAAGTTGTGTCAGAGCTTTGGACAGCTCCACAGATTCTCTGCCTGTGGCATGCGCAGGTCTTTGAGCAGCTGCAATTAGAAGCAGATTGAGATTTCTATTTCTACATCCAAGGGGGATGACTGGCTCTTAGGAGCATTGAAAACTAGAAAGCCTCTGTTGGCCATCTGCATCTGACGCTAGTCAACTGGGAACTCTAATCATAGCTACAAACTCAGATACCACGGTTAGGAAATACGTAGAATTAAGAAGGGCCTTTGGATCGAAGACACTGAAGTATTAATTCTGGAGATTACTCAATCCATCCAAAAAGATCTTACGGTAATTCAGATATGAAAAGGTTCCCAGACTTCCAACTGATGGGGTATCTTTGATTTTATGGAGTTTCTAATCACATTGAACAGAAGATTTTCTAATTATCCCCATGTTTGAGGCTGAGCAAAGAATGTACATTGTGTAATGAAGATCCAACTCCTGTGGAACGGAAACGAATATACTGCCTGTTTATGAAAGGATGTTCAAGATAGGGACTGACAAATTCATTGAGTGATAAGAATGTTACTTGGGACTTTCACTCTTCATTTACTTTGAGGTACTTGTAGTCTAATTATCTAGCAGCTAGTACAGCTAACAGCAAGTGCTGCACTGCAAACAGCGCTCACAACCGCTGTTGACACAACTATTATCACTTTTATTCAGGGCAATATTAATGGTCTGATTGTCAAGAACTCCTTCAAAGCTGTCCTTATTGTAAAATTTCTGATTATTAAGAGAACCGATTGAGATATTTAACACACTTTTTGACACCAAGCGGTATTGTATATAAAATATTTAAAATCACCTTTTCTATTTGCAACATTGAAGTGGTGCACAAAGTGTATACTAAATGATACTATGATTCTAATTTTATTTTACTTTGGGTAAGTATATACTGAGGCTAATACCTTTTGTGCATTTACTGAATTGAGATTTTTAGTTCAGAGGATGTAAAAGTAATTATTTAATTGTATTCATTATCACAATAACGATACTATCAGATCCGATTTTCCTTTTTGGTTATGTTGCAACTTACATTGAGTTTCTCCAATTCCAATCGGTGGTGTCAGTTTCCGCCACACCACGAGTCCCTAAAATACATTTCACGGTGAGTGGAAGTGCAAAAAATTGACATAATTAACGACAAACAACTAAAGAACGTCGTTAACGCACTATTTTTGACAGCCCTAATTATTACATGTATATTAACGCAACCGCAATGGAATACAGAAAGGCCACTGACAGGACTTACAGCCTCGTTCTTTGTCTTGGTATCAATGTCTTTGGTCTCACCCACAATCATATTGTGATTTCCAGGGATTTTCCTGAATTAATATGTGACACCTGGGGCCTGTACCATGAAGCTGGTTTAGGTGGCTAGCCAGCTAAGTTTCAGCTTACTTTCCACCAACCCCCGGTTTTCGGTACCATGAAAGTGGCTCGACTTCAATCGGTATTCGTTGGCATGGTAACTTACGCTGCACGGCTAACCTGCTCCGGGGCAGGATATGTTCTGGATTCGAGCTCTCAGTCAGAAGTTTGACCAATCAGCGGTGAGCAAAGAAACAGCTGACATAATTAATTCCTAGCTTCTGTTCTCTGTTGCAATCATTGCAATGGCTTCACCTTTTCTTCCAAATCCTGTGGACATCTCAGCGCAGATTGTTAGAAGAGCACTTTGTAGAGTTTTTAGGGACAAAATCCCCTTGACTTTCCTGATACTTCCTTGTATGCAAGATGCACATATTCTGCAGAAGGAATAACTTATCTTTGCGAACTCGTTGAGCTGCAAATAACAAATGTGACTCGTCGAAGCCGCACTTACTGTACCGCAAATGGTTTGAATTATATTTTTATATATATTTTTTTAACTTACGCATTAACGCTATCAGCAATGTTCCACTAATATTGTTCTCTTGCTTTGGCAGCAGAGACGGTGTTACTGCGTGCTTGAAAAACATTTTTACATTCCTCATATTTCTGAAGAATAATTTCTTGCTCCTCCGCCGAAAAATATATTTATCTCGCTTTCGCTCTCTCTATCGAACGTGATTGGTTGTTCGGTGCTGACGTCACTCTTTTATGTGTGTGCGGAGTAATCAGAGTTGAAGGATCAAAGCCTGGGTCGACAAAGTCAGTTCATAAGCGGCGTCATGCTACCACTAAAGCCTGATTGCTTCGGTTTGGTTTTGTCGATTCTGAACCAATTCTGCAGTTTGTTGAATGAGCTTCATGGTACAGGCCCCTGGACTGGAGGGCACAGCTGCGCTGGTATTCTGTTGTCATACCAAGTTCATATGTAGCCAGTGAGGAAATGTCCCTTCTGAGCTACTGTAGGATCAGACAGGACTTGGTACCTCCCAATTCCTGGTTCACCCATTGGAGAGGATATAAAAGCTGCACATTGTGACAGCTTCTGTCAACATCCCTGTCCTTTCTGTGTCCAAGCCCGGCTTAACAATCCAGTGAGCTGGTAGGCGTTTTTTCAATAATGTGTGGCGCACAGGAGCTTATTTACACCATGCCAGGGTCAGGCAACGTAAACAAAACTAATGCAAGGGAATAAGGAAGCTAGCAGACTGTCAGAAAGGAGGTTGTCGCGGAGGTGTGGACCGGAAGAAGGTGAGACGCAGAGTTACAAACTAAGGCTTGACTTTAATAGTCAAGAAGGTAACAAACTCAAAAATCCAAATGGCAAAAACAGACAGGGTTCAGGACCATGGAAACAAGACACTCGACATCCACCATGACATTCAACAATGGCGCAAAAAGGGACGACAGATTCACAGGGCTTAAATACACAAGGGAGGTGCAGGTGATTTGACACAGGTGGAATCAATCAGACAATCACAGGGGAAGACAGGACAAGGCAGGAAGGGAAGTTACCCCAGGGAGACCAGAAACATGAAACTACAAAATAAAATAGGAAAGGGACCAAACCGTGACACAGACAACAGCGGATAGGCACAAACAACAATCACTAATTTAATATCTTAAATTAAATCATAAAAAACTCTAGACAAAAGACAAAAGAAAACAGGCCTCCAGGAATAGGCCATAATGCATCCTGGGCCTCCCTCTCGGACTCTCACTCAGAACCTGGTGGAACGTGTCAATGCTTGTGGCTGCCAAAACCACAAATGCTTGTCCTCGTCCTTTCTGTGTCAAAGCCCGGCTTGACAATCCAGTGGGCTGGTAGATGTTTTTTTTTATTCTCAGTTTTTAGGAAAATTATTTGGCCATCGGTAATCCTTCTCTAATACCTCTCTCCATGCACAGGTCCCTGGATGACGTCATCCAAAGCATTTTAAAAGGGCCGGCTATGATCGCGCACCAATCGGGATGGACCGTCAACTAAGCCTTCTGCTGGGCTGTTTGCAAAACACTGAAAGACAAGTATACACATGCCACCAACAATAGTCAGGGACGTAGGACCCATTTAGTTATTTTTATAATTCCTAGAAGATGGGCGTTGGTTTAATGCATTTAAATTTTTTAATCTGGGGGAATCCTTTGGTCATTCAGTACCGAAGTGCCGGTAGAGCGCCTGCCATTGGCAGATCGCTTCTGACAGACGAGAGGCTCGATGGGTTGTTTTTTTTTTAATTTGTTTTGCGCTCGCGGTATGCAGCGATGTTGTTCCGTATTATTATTATTGTGGGCGAACTGTCCGAGCGGGAGGGGGGGGGCGGATAAATCGGCATGACTGAAAAGTTTAAAAGTTGAGTGAAAATAGGTTGTGAGCCGGAAAAGTGTGGGGAGCCCTGCGTTCGACCTTTTCCACCACGGCGGCCCTCCAATGACGCGCGGCACTTCCCCCCTTCAGGTCGGCCGGACCATCCGCACGGTCTGACTCGCTTGAGATCAAAGTGGGCAGTCTCTGGCCCGAACCTAAAATTAGTTTGACAGCCCAGCTGCTGTATACAGCTCCTCCGCTGGGGATAATGAACAATTATATAAGACCTTTTATGGCTATTTACGGCCACCTCTACAACACATGCATGCACTCAGGAGTGTTGCTTAACAGTTTTCCTTTTTTTTGTATTTATAATACCTGCCATAACCCAGCAGTTTCTCCTGTTCAAGATGCTAGTTTACTGTTTTCATATGCCTCGCTTCCTCGGGAGCAGATCGCATCGCATGGATGATAAAGTCAACCGGATGTCATGTCCGGAAGTTAGTCATGTCCCTGTAAATAGATGACGGCTCCAAGCGAAAAGCTTCAACTTCACTGTGACCATGGCAACAAAGTTAAAGTGAACACACAGGGGTTTGCTCTCAAAATGCACACTGGAAAAGGCGGAGAGGAAGCAACACTGGAGTGGGAAAGTGGAGGAAAAATGCAGCTGAAGACTTCTTTCATGCTACTGCAAGAATATGTGGGGGCTGAAGAACACACACATACACACTACTGACGACCTGAATTTCACCCCTCATTGAAATGAATTCAATCCCCACTGCAGAATTATTCCTTCAGTGACAAATCTATATTTGCCCACTGATGACATATATCAACTGTTAATTAAAAATTACCGAGCAACCTTTTTGGTTATCCACAAACTCAAATTTTAGTGCCGCTTCCTATCGCTGAGTTGTTTCATTGTAAATCCTTGTCACATCTTAAGCTTCTCACAATCGTTCTATCTCCACCATCTCAGAGTTTGCCACATTTTGAAGGTCAAAAGAGCATAAGGGTAAAGGTTCGTCACATCAACACGGCAAAGGTTTATAAAAACAGCCTTATCTAAGAACTCTTTTGATGTCTGGAAGGGCAGTCAAAGCGCAACTATATTCCTGACACACATTTAAGGAGCGCGTGGCCCCGGGACCGGCACTATGAAATTGATATTAATGAGAATTGAGCAAGGGGAGGACGATGTTGCCTCTCAACTTTCCCTGACTCCTTCCAAAAAGGCAGCACCAGTGCAGGCTGTGTGACTGTCGCCTTGTTTGTAATGCTGTCAATCCTGCCTACAGAATGGTTTGATTCTGAGGTATCTCAACAGCACCAAGCAAGTTTGCCTAGAAATTTAGGGTTAATATTCACATTACTCAGGTAACTATTCCTATTGATTTTGACCTGCCTTGACTTGGTAGATCTGACATCGCGATTGTCACGGACGACCAGGACACAGACGGAAGTGATGAAGCAGACCTTTATTGATCCAACAAAGTGCAGGACGCGAAAAGCAGGGATCCAATTGGCAGGAAAAGGCAGGGTAATCGTGAGCAGAGACAACGGGACACTAGGCACGGAAACGGATGAGCTAAGCGGGTCAGCGTTAGGTCTAACCGGGGGAGTCATGTGTGCCATATTTATCAACGAGACTAGACAGAGAGTGTGTTTCTGTGCTGCTTATGTAGGTGGTTGTAGATTAGCTGCAGGTGGTGAACTGGGGATGTGGCTTGATGAGGTATTAGTGTGTGTAATTAATACTGAGGGGACCGGGAACGCCTGATTGGCGTGGGTGACGAAGAGTATGAATCAGTGGGAGGAGTGTGTGTTGGAGAATGAGGGGGAGGCGTGAGTGCTGGTGATGCTGGGACCCTGACAACAATCAGGTAAGTTTGCAAGATGATGCGAGGTTAAGAAAATCTGAACATCCAGCGTCAAGGCAGTATTTCAAGTCAAGGTGCACACCAGTCCGTGACAGTCCCTTCAGTTATCACCAAATGATTATATTACCTTTGTAAGATGTTGGTGTGACGTAAACCACACCAAACCAAGTTATACAAAGGCATAAGTTGTTCCTCAGACCTGTGAGCTGTGACCAACTTCCCAGTTATGCACTGTTTCAAAGCAGGTTTTGACTCTTCCTCTGTGTTACTGAAAAGGCAATAAAAATTAGCCCTTGGTGTCTGTTTGAATAAGATATATACAAATATAGATATAAACACTTTAAGAAATAATTTAAATTCATTTAAATTTTAAACCATTCTGGACTGTTGACTTTCTTTCAGTCCGTATAGCATGTCGACAAAATAAATACTGTCCACATTGTGTAACAAAGGAAATACTGACAAGTACAATACAATGACAGATTTGGCAGTAAAACTATAAAACTATTTTCTGTTAAGTGACCCCGTAAATTGCTGCACATTAGGTCCTATACTACTCACGTTTTGTTTGAAAAAAAATGCATTCACCAGAAAAATAATTATGCATTATGCGCCTATAATACGTATAAATATGTATCATAAATATGTTATAAATACAACAAGGCCACAAAGGCGCTGAGGCTGCGTCATGTGGCCTCACGTATCACTTGATGGCAACTGCCATCAAGTGATCAAGTTATGCAGTAACTGCCTTTTAAAACACATCCGAACATTTACGAGTGAGTTTACCATGTACCTTATTTCTGGCATCTAACAAAAAAAAACTTGACTTTGTGACAAACGGTGCTAAAAAATGCTGACTTGTTCCAGTATTTAACAAATCATTCCTTGACAAACTAAGTAGAGGGTTAAAACGGTGTGCCCTCCTGTTTCACTTATATAACAACATTCTTCAACCAATGCCAAAACACACATTGGTACCGAGGTACCAGTGTACCTCCACCCTTTCTCCTTATGGGTATCGCTTTACTATACAAAGCCACAGAATCATTTCAAGGCATAACTCGGTGGGGCTCCACCTGCTGTGACACCACACAGCTAATATTCTCTGTCATTCTCACATCCCTGCAACTAGCGCACACCCGCCCACATCAGACTATCTTTGGTTTCCATGTCTGCACTAATCTCTCTCAGCATTATGCAAGCCCTGCTGCTCACTTACCCAAGACTATCCCAGGGAGCTTTGCTTTAATGAGATAATCATACTGACGATCAGATTGACATTTCAGACACTCTCTCCACTCCTCCCATCAATAGGGAACGCTACTTCTATCACTACATTCATATTAGACTTGGCAGATTATCATTTAGAGCAATTCACACTCCATTGTGAAGTACTCACAGATCAGTTTTGCATTCAAGGTTGCAGCCGGTTTTCAGAGTAAGATTAACACACATATAATTTGAATTCAATTAAATTCTCCTCTTTTAATCCCACGGAGAGCCAGAGATACAGAGATCCTTCATTACTTTCCCTTATTGTCAGTTCCTTGGTGGCGATGGCTTAGCAAGCAAATCCAATTATATGATGTAATATTCACTTTAGTGTGCCAGGAATCTTGTCTGGGTGTCCTTGCTTGTGGTCACTTTGAAAATAGCTGGTGGAAAGAATCATTCTTGGTTTTTACAACAGACCTGTTCTTGAGAGTGGCAACAGGTAAGGAATTATTAGCACTGTCATCAGGGAACTGGCAATATGACCATTTTTTATCAGTTTATCCTTTGTTCCAGCTGGTAGTAATTTTCATTCATATTTTGTCAACGTCAGAGCTAATGTTCTGCTTCCTGTTACTGCCAGGCAGCAGAAAATAAGAAAAGCATGTTGCCAGAGTGGATAAACACAAAAGGAATTTGTTCACACTTTGTTATGGGATTTATAAAATCTGGATGTAATCAAGATGTAACGCTATACACATAAGGATGACCACATCAAATACATCTTGCTGTGGTAGGACATGACTGTCAGCGCTGATGAGGTTTTCTCAGGTTACAGCAAGTAAAACATTATCGACGTCATGACTGTAACCTGAGACAGAAAAGGATGATTTGGCTGGTGATTCTCTGACTTGTGTAATAAATATTTGTATGCAGAAACAGTATAGCATTTCAGTTCAAGTCATTATCCAAACTTAACACTAACCTTTTCAATCCATTTAAACCCAGTTTTACATCTTGGGCGGTTTGCATAAAACATGGCGGTAGGGCCTTGCCAAGAGTCTTTTTTTGGGGGGGCTGAACTTGGCTCTGCCCTACCGAAAGTACAGTTACCTCAGGCGCAAAGAGAACAAGGCTGAGAGATTCATATATGTTTCCACCCACACAAAAGCAGGGTAATAACATAATACACTAACACGAACACACGCAGTTGATCACAGTAGGTCTTTTTTGTGGATAGCTCCTCCCAACTATAACCATTACACGCCCAACAATAATCTCGTAACACATGCACTGCAGCCAAACAGATATTTCTTGCTTAACACACTACTCTGATAAAACAAACAAAAAATAGGTCTCTAAATCTCTCAATTTCTAAAAAGAAGTTGAAATATTTTAGATATTCAGCATGTGACCGGCCCAATGTTTTACACAGAAGCCTCAAGACACCAATTATATCATATGTGGCTATTGCTCTGCCTGCAGCTGGCCTCCCAAGTGATTAGGTGACAATTATGTTCACTACGAGCAACCCCTTTTACAACCTACCAAATCACAATTAAGGAGGGTTTCAAAGCCGATTCAATTTAGTAAATATGCTGGATGCTCTTACACAATAAATGGTGACTCCACAGCTGAACAAGCATGTGTCCTTTGTCATCTATGGTGACAGATGCTTCCTGTGTATGGAGGAGAGTGGGGCCACACAGTGAAGTGATTAATGTGGAACGCCCTGCATTGCTTCATAGAGACTTCTTTCGGAGTGACCCTAAAGTGACACGCTAATGAGTAGAAACATTGTTGGGGAAAGAGCTTTTAAGTGATACTGCATCTTGGTACACTCCTGCATTGGCTCAGCTGTCCTCCGCGATAGTGATCCACTTGTTTAAAACCTGTTGCGAAGTATGTCCTGCAACCCGTATTTGACCCAGACTGGTCTCCGCTACCGCTGTCACTGTGTGGTGGCTTGTCAGTTGTTATCAAACCACACAGCCACCCACCACATCCATCTAATGTGAGCAGGACATCGGAGCGTGTGACAGCATATTGACAGTAACAGGTACTCACTTCCATTAGCTGATAGCAGCCACTTGAGTGGCTGTTTGGCGGCTGAAGTTGGAACAATCAGATTGTGGCGACACAGCCATTTCCTGGAGCTGATTTGTCGGAGCATGAATCTGTTTGCTGTGCATGGTGTCAGGAGATTACAGACACTACCAGACTGACGTGGGCAGCCAGCCTTTTAATAGCTTGCAAGGCATTTAATTTGTTGACACAGATAAAATGCTCAGACTTGCACATGCAATCCTTCACAAAAATATACAAACAGATAGGCATGCAGCTACACGTGCACGCTACTAATATGGAGTGTAAAGAGGATGCAATATTATTAATTTCAAATGACAGGGTAAGCAGAATTTCTTTACATTTCTTTACATACGTCCCAACACATACAGTACAATAAGGCCAGTTACATTTTCAAACATTAGCCTATATTTTCTTAGACTTCCCCCATTTCTAAAGGGTTTACAATGGTCTTATAAATCACTGACAAATGCTTTTTGGATCCTGCATATGCCATTAAAAACAAGTTTTGGGTTTCCAAATTGTGAAAAATCAATCCGATAAGCCATCAATAGTCATTAGTAATGAGGATCGCACTAATCTACCAAACTAATACACCTATCAAGATAAAAATGATAATAACTGACTTTATAATAAACCAACAGCAGACATTGAAAATATCAATAGAAGGCCGGTAAACAACTTTTTTTTGCAAATTTTGAAAACTTTGGTAGTCTAGCAGAGGCTCAAATGTCAAACAAACAAATAAATGTTAGAAATCATATAACTGATCGATATCGCATGTGTACAGACTGAAAAGCCCTCTGAGGCAAATTTTCCTGAATTTAATTGAATCGATAGAGTACTAGATAACACATCGGTCTGGGCGTTCTTTGTGTTTTTAACCTTAGAACTTGAAATGTTTTTTCAGCATGAAAGTTAACATTTATTTGGTTAAAATAAAAGTTTTGTACTCCGTCCTCTCCAATCATTTCTAGTTTCAAAAAGACAAGATGGGGAGTTTAGCAGGTATCAACGACTTTGTTTGTTTGTTAGCATGATAACATCTGCTCATTAAAATTAACCAAGTAGGACTGAGGCTGACATGAATGCCATATTTCATTGATTTTAATCCAATAGCTGTTTTCACTGTCGATGAACCAACAAATATGGCCAAACTTAGATAGACTAAGTAGAACTAAAATAAGACATATCTTTCATGGTACCATTTTTGTTGTACCTCCTTCCATCATCACAGAGCGCTTATCAAAAGATTTCAAACAATACAACAACTTTTTTCAATTTCCTAAAATGTCACTTACACTCTGACTGCTAAACACAGCGGTCAAAGGTAGCATGGGTGTCACTGTTGAATACTTACAGCAAGGCCCCTTTAATTGGATCTCGGCCGCGGTGAGGATGATTTTCACTGTGGGGATGTACATGCTGTGGCTATTGGTGTTGTTTCCTATAGTTGTCAAACAATCACTCTCTCAAATGATCTTAAGCACAGGACAGAAAATATCACATTACTCATCTGAAACAGATGGTCCGAGTTAAGAGAAGATACGAGTCGAGAGGTGAACTGACCTGCAACACAAGGGAATTTGGAAAATGAATACTGATAGATAGGTATGAGAAAAGCACACTACTAAGTGTAATTCTGTCAAGAGTTATCCTGTACACATGACATCCATTGCAGTCTGTCCATCCCGGGAGAGGGACCCCTCCTCTGACGTTCTCCCTAATGTTTCTTTCCTTTTTTCCCCATGGAAGGGTTTTTTCATTTTTTGTGGAGTTTTTCCTGTACCAGTGTGAGGGTTTCGGTACAGCGGATGTCGCATGTGTACAGACTGTAAAGCCCTCTGAGGCAAATTTGTAATTTGCGATTTGGGGCTATACAAAATAAAATGAATTGAATTAAACTACTAATAAAAAAAATCATCCAACTAGGTTTAAATGACCAATTTTGCTGGATTATCTTTATCAGATTAGATTGATAAGAGCATGCTGGACTGAATTAGTCTAAATCCTAAGTGCCAAATAAAAAGGCTGGATAGCTGTTTGTTTTGGACAAGAAAGGAGGTCGAAGACAGATTAACAATATCTGGTTTTGTATGTATTGTAGTTCAAGCCATTTCCTAGCAATGATGTGCATCACATACAAGTCTGGCATCCTAACACAAGTGAGATAGTACCCATTCTATTTGGAAACAAATAAACTCTAGCTATAATAGTGTACAGCTATCAGTTGCCCTCACCATGATAAATCACAGGCGTCAACGTGTTGCCAGACTGCCTTATGTGTACAGAGGAAATGAAAAAAATTGAATTAAAGGGGCATTACACTCTTGCGCCGTGGGATGATAGAAATGCTTTCATTTGCTCTCATTGTACCGCTAAGACTTCATCCGCCGGTAGAAATGGATTAAGTCTTTGGTATTGCTTAGTGTGATAGCAGCAGGTACATAATCAGAAACTGTAACTACTTTGCATTTGCTTCGCTACTCTATGTTAGGAGCTTCAACCTTGTATAGCTTAGTTTGGAGTGGCCCCCACGGAATGGAAGCTTGGCCTTTGAACGGCTCTCAAAGGTGGCCTGGTTGGGTTAACAATGACTAGCAGGTGGCAGCCTCTTTCAAGGGTTTAAGGCTTATATCCAGCCAAAACAGCTACTTAACCTAAGTGCCTCTGGATGAGAGGAATTAAAAGCAGCTTGCTCTATTTGATGAAGTGATGGGCGAGCAGAGCTGTGGTGCTAGGGTAAGTAATTGGGCAAGAACTTTATTTGTATTTCAGAATGCAATATAATGTTTGTTCCTGTCAATTGGAGTTGATGCTCATTGCTTGAATGGCTGTTTGTTTTTCAGTGCTTTGTTGTGGTTATTAAGCGTAATCAACAGCGTCATATATTCCATACTCCCAGCTAATTGAGTGTTTTGTACATTCTGTCAGTCAATGTCAATAGTGATCCAAAGACTGAAGCAAACCATTCTCCCAAAGTTTTCAATTCATTTCAAGTTTCCCAGCCATTGCCGGGAAGCACAACACTTAAAGTGACTTCAATTTAAACCAATTTGTGTTATTGTTATATGGTGAGAGCAACTTATGAGTATAAAATGTTTGTTTTTTTCACCTTAGTGGCTGGCCACGTACCTCGTTCACCAGTCACGATAGCCACAACCTTTTTCTAGCCAATTCAATTGTTGCGGGACAGACTTCTGCAAGACCACAAGTATGCAGTGTTGTCGGGCTCAGTGTGCAACGCACTGGCTGAATGCTGCCACTGACCTGTAGTGTGTTTGTCAGCAGCCAGAGTCCAGAAATACTATCTGAACAAGAATTAGTTTTATTGACCATGTATCCATACATATACATGGTATTTGACTCTGTTTTTTTGGGGGGCTTAACGAACATACACAATACACGTAAATAAACAAGAAATTTATATATATATATTAAAAAATATAAAAAGAAACAAGGACACAAAAAATGCAGAACATGTTACATTACATGTCATTTAGCTGACGCTTTTATGCAGTGACTTACAATAAGTGCATTTCAACCATAGGAATACAAACTCAAAGAACAAGAAACAAGAAAGTGCTATTTCTTCAAATAAGCGGATTTAAAACTTGTTATAGATAAGAGCCATTATAAGTACAATTTACGAGCCATTACAATTTAAGTGCTGCCATTGGTTAGTTAGCTAATTTTATAGATAATGACTATATTTATGCTGTAATCCAATAAATAGAGTTGAAAAAGTAGAAGTTGAAAAACTTGAAACAATTGTAGTTGCTGCGGCCCATTAGTGAAGAGCAGTTATTTGATGTATGTTTGAATCTTTCTTTTATCTAATCTAGAATTGTCAATGTTTCTTACTTTCCACTTCTTACTTACCAGAGACACGGACAACATAATGTATTTCTGGGGAAAATGCTGACATTTGAAGCAGACATTCTAACATGTGAGTTGAATATTTGCTTAGAATGTATTTTGAGTTGCCATGTTCATGTCCCATTGACCAATAAAATCAAGTCTTATTCCATGAATGCAAAAAAACACCTCAGGCAATGTCACTGCCATTGAAAATATGAGCATTGCTTATGACTCTGATGCTGGGAAAAAGTCCAGCAGTAATTGTTCTTTCAAAAACATTTTCTAAGGTGTGCAATTTCCCTGAAGAAATTCAAATTTTGATTTTATTCAATACCTGTTGTTCCCTCTGCCTGTAAAATAAAATCAGTTGGTGGCCAGCAGGGTGATTTTTATCTTAAGTGTTATTAGCAAAGCACACATAACTATTGACTGTCATATTCACCCACTTCACAAATTTTGTGTCCTCTGCAACTGAATCTTTTGAGACACTTTGAGACGCGCTCTGAACATGAACATGGCATTATTTTCTACCGTATGTTGTTATTTAGATTTCTACTATATATTGTATTGTTTTACTATTGGTGGTTGTTACACGTGCCTTGTAATGTGTGTGTTAATGTCTACTTGCAAACCCAAATCCCCCAATTATAACAATAGAACTGAAGCTGAAGCTTTGTTGGCTTGCTGAAAGTATGCCATAAAGGTATGCTGGTCTCTAAAGGGTCCTATCCAGTTAGCCAAAATAGTCAGTAGTCAAGACAAAGTCGGTAAGACTATTCAATCTATTTTCTAAAAAAATATATACTAAAGTAAGTTAAAAATATGTACTTAGTTACTTTTCAATAAAAGCAACTTGTCTTGCATATAATTCAGTATGTGTGTGTGACCTTGATTTAGTTGGCTTTGTGTGTTTCATATCGCTCCCCTGTCCAGAGGGTCCTAGAGTGACACACTGGTTGCATGGATCACATCCCCTCTGCTGCGGTGTCTCTCAGAGCTATTACAAATTGAAAACAGTCAATTTCAGCTGAGATGGAAAAATCTATCAGTATAATGTGTGTGTCCACAGCTCCAATGATCTAACCCCTGAGCAGGCAAGATTAAACTTGCTGAACTGTTGAAAAGCATTGTTTGAATTCAATATATTGCAAAGCTAGAAATTAGTTTTTACTAGGGGTGTAACGACCCATCTATTACATTGATGTATCGATTTATATTCCTCCGATCCAACTACATCGATCTGTGCTCGGCGAAACATATATCGATCAAACATTGTTTTAAAATGTAATGTCCCGAGCCCCGATTCAACTTCCGGGTTTCACGAGCAAAGCCGACGGGATGTTCCATAGGGGTTGAAATAGAGGGGTGGTTTTTCGGGGGTTGGTAGGGGGGAACCATTATTTAAGGGGTGTTTTTGGTGTATATCACTAATACAGAGTTTTTTCTGCTACACTGCTACAGCCGTGTTTGCACTTTATTCAAATAAAATGTGAATGCATTTGCCATTTATTGTTGTTTACTAGTTTATTTATATTCATAATTAATTGATACCTGATTCCATTACAAGAAACAACAGGAATCTAGGAAATTTATTTCAGTGACACTGGTTTTTTTTTTGGCTAAAAAGTTACTGAATCAATTTCAAGTCACTGAATCGTTTCGGATCGTATCGTTCTAAATGAAAAAATATCGTCCTTGAATCGTATCTACAACCACGAATCGTGATACAAATCGAATCGTTGTTAAAACGAATCGTTACACCCCTAGTTTTTACACATTGCAGTCCTACTCTGACTTATTGAAAAGCAATCACCCATTTTGGCGTTGAAATTAGGACGAATCCTTAATGTATGCTCGACCAGGATGGAACAAACTGACAGACAGACAAAATGAAGAACTGTTTGCCACTCGCAGAAAACACAATGTCATGAAATTGGCTTTGACATCTGTAGTGGGAATTCCTTGGGGCACCAATTCAAGAGTAGGTATCCAAAAAACTAATCGCTGTGATGTTTTTTTTTATTTCTTTTGGTTAAAGAGCTATTTTGTTACACTTCTGATTGCATCAAAATAATTTGTAACTTCAGTAATGAATACTTGGAAATGTAGTGTCAGAATCCCTTTCAGTTGGGATCAGAAAAAAACAAATAAATTAAGTGCACAAAGTACACAATAAAAAGCATACATTGCACAAGGACCCTGTTTTAAAAATATATTTTTGATAAACTTCATGCTTCATGTCCACCAGCGTAGCAATTTTGTTTTGTGAAAACCGCATCTCAAAGTGGAAGTGATTCAAACTGGCCAGAGTACAGCCGGGTCGTGCGCAGCACCACTAAACCTCCACCTGTTGCTGCTGCTGTTACATTTGATAAATGTACCCAGCAACAGTCCTCCGGTAATGAGAGACACCCCAAAGCACAAGTGAGCTAAACTAGTTGATGGGGTCCCCACAACTCACTTTTTGTGTCATTGTAAGTATTTACTTCTGTCCAGTACCAAGTATTGTGTATTTTGCATATTCTATTACAAAAAATACTGGTTTATTCGCTTTTTTCTAATTTTGTAGTTGATTATTTTGAAAGGAATACACTAACCCCTAAACGCGAGGGTCTCAATATATACTGTATATGGCGTAGGGGCTTGAACATTCGTTAGGGGACACTCATTCCTGCACGACACTACTTCTGGACGCAGAGACGGCGAGTCAAGGTTACATATAAAAAATAAATAAATAAAGACTCTAAATGCATCCATGTTACATGCATTTACAGTCTTTTCCAACATTTTCATTTAGGTTGAAAAAAAGCTGAGCCTAGTTTTATTATGGTGGCTGTAAAAGCACTCCTGCATGGGAGGATATGTCCTGGTAGTTTCGTGCAGATTTGTCACTAGGTAGCTGACTGCTGGACTGTCAATTTAGCTTATGCAAACCTTTCAAATGCATGCTTCTATTAGCAGTGTCATAAATACAGTGCAGTCATGTTATGCATCTATACCCTCATGGCCATTAGGACTGACCATGAACTCTTTCTATATATGTATGGCATTTGCTTTTAATGAAAATCATAAAAAGATCTGGAATCAGGAGAAAAGATCTCCACCCGGAAAAGAATTGACGTGTTTGGGTCTGGCTCTGACAACACTCAAAGGTTTCACACTGAATCCAACAGACCCACAACTCTTTTGCCCGTGCGGACAAAGTGTGTTTTTAGTTGACGGGTGCGTGTGTGGAGATCCACACAGGCCGTCTGGTCCTCTCCATATTATCGACCAGCAGCAGGGGGTCTTTATCTCCTGCCATGCACCACTCTCTCCACTCTGGCAGCCCGTTTGGGCAACCCAGTTTCTCTGGCACTGCATCACAGGCTCTCTTTTGGAAAGAGCTCCACCGCACCGCCACTCCTGGGTAGCGCTGAACTTCTGACCCCTTCTGTCTTGGAGACCGGTGTCACCGCTCTGTAATCCCCTCATCCTTTTTTAAACTATGCACCTTTTTCTTTGGATTCCACTATATCCTAGGTAAAAATACACAGATAAATCCTTGTTTCTTTACAGAGGGATATAATTTTCTGCGAATTCCAGTTCATGGCAGAGACAAAAGGACGAGTGGGCTAAAATTTTTGCGAACTCTTCTTCCCTATCTGTTGTATCCATCTCATGTGTCCTGCGAGAACGAGTGGCTGACTAATGCACTTTAAGTATTGGACGGTGGTAAACAAGCTCTAATTGATTCCAACAAAATGGTACTGAGCCTTTGGGAGTAATGAAGGGTTTCAGTTTCCTGCGTGAGATGTGGCTTCCAGCAGCAGCCAGAATCTCCAGGTGCTCCTCGTTCCGATTCATCATCAGAGGATAAGAGAGGCAGATCGCTGCTGTTGCAATGATCATATATTCACTCACTCTGCAAACATTTTTCAACCTTTGACTTTAGAGTGACCTTTTTTCGCCACACTAATTTATAGAATGTCTTTCAGAGGGTTTTAGGAGGGCAGAAAAAGAGATTAGAAAATGTTCCTCTGAGGACTGTTCTTCTTGCCAAACTTCTCTTACCCCCCCTGGCTCCCCCACTCCTCTTGCATCCAGACATCCCTCCTGATTGGGCTGTCGGTCTCTTCCAGACATCTCAATTTGCAAACATCTGAAAACTGTTCCATCTCACGCAATGGATAAAGGCAGACACTGTGAATGAAAGAGCAGAAACGTTGTGCTGCAACATCGTGCTGCAACGTCGTACTATCACTTCTGTGAGCACCCGTCCTTGGATGTCCTCAACGCTTACAAATGGTTATGCGCATATTGTGTTGCGTGTGTTTTGGAAAAGAAGACTGGAAGCTGTTAAATATATATTCATTAGTTTTATAAGTCACCTCCCTGGGCTGTAAACAATATTAATAACCTTTACCTTTGCTGTAAGTATTAGTGTTATACATTTTTTTAAGTCACTTGCTTTATCGTTACGTCCCTCCTGACCTCTAACGGATGTACATTAGTCACATCAACGTTCTACTACCTCCTCTGTGCCTGACCTTCAGCAGATATAGCTTTCAACATATTTGCTCCGTGAGGACAGCTCATTTGATCAGCGTCAGGACACATTAGGGACATTAAGCTATGGTTGATAGCAGTTACTGCTTTGTGTATTTTTAAGGGTCCAGAACAGTGACAAATTAACCTTTTGTTGAGATTGTTTTAAAGTTCAGAAGCTAAATACTAATGTCAAAAGACTGCTAAAAATACAGAAGTGGCAGAAACTGAAAGCCGTCAAAAGCTGAGAAGAATAAACATTTTTACTTTCTGTAGTAATTTTGGTACTAGTTGTACGAGCAGAGGAAGTAAAAGTTGTTCTAGTATTAATAGCAGTAGAAAAAGTAGAAGTAAGTGTTAGTAGTAATACTAGTATTATCAGCTCTAGTACTAACACTATTAGTCATAGTATTTGTAGTAACATTAGAAGTAGTTGTCATATTAAAAGCAGAATAAATATTGGTATTGATAGTAGGGGTGTGCAAAGCAGTGTATTCGAGTAAAATTTAAAATAGGCGTAAAAATCCATTTTCTTTGCGTTACACTTCTAATTTACGTTAAAGTAAGTATCCTTTAATTATATCCATTATAATAATTATGGATATGCAATATCGGTTGATGTTTTAACCCCCGCAAGTGCATACAATTCGCATTTTTTTAAACCTTTTTAAACAAATTTTAATGTTACTCTGTCAACAGCCTATTGTCTTAATGACCGGAGCTACGTAAACGGCGCGAACATGAGAGCACCCGACTGCAGACGTCAATAATGCAGCGTAATTGAATAATCTCCCGATCAAACTCTGCTTCCCGAAAGTTATAAACTGGCTCTGGAACCCAGTTAATGTACAAAAAATCTATTCAACAAAAATAGTGATGCAGTTAAGTGTTTTTTTTCGCTCAGCCGAGCCCTGTTGCTGTGTGGAGCAGCCTGTGTCAGTCACTCACCTCTTTTACTCTTTTCCCCTCCCCCGGCTCCTGAATGTCACTCACTCACTCACTCACTCACTCACTCACGCATGCACTGCGGTCTCATGAGGAAACGCAGCTTTTTGATATAAAGTTTTCTTGTTCCCGAATACAAATATTTTTTAAAGTATTTGTTCGAAATATGTATTCGTAAAAACCACGTTATTTGTGCCTTTCCGAATACCATATTCGGGGTCGGCTCCACCCCTAATTGATAGTAATAGTAGTACTAATATTAGTACTAGTTGAAGTATTAAAAGCAGTATAAAAACTAATATTACTACTCTTACTATAAAAAGTTGTAAGTAGTAATATAAATCAGTTGCAGTGTCACTAATTCTGGTAGTAGTAAGTCTTTTGGTATTATTAGCAGTTGAAGTACTAGTAGTTATAGTATCAGTTGTATAAGTACTAATAGTAGTACTAGTAATATTAGTAGTAGTTGCACTATTATTTGAAAGAGAAATAAATATTCCAACAAACAGCTTCATTCTGAGCTTTGCGGTTAAAGTAGAGATAATCATTGAGGCTTTTATTTTGTAATGATGGAATTGGGTGAGGGGGTGGGACAGAATGTTTGTTATTCGAACCAAGTTTTTACTTGATAGGCCTCATCAAACATTACAGTAAGAACTCCCTTCATGGTTAAGGTACAGTTGATCATTGAGGCTTTTATTTTGAAATGATGGAATTGGGTGAGGACGTGGGGGGAGACAGAATGTCTCCCAATAGCCTAAGACATTATTAATATGTGGAAGGGGGAGAAAGAAAAAGACAGAGATAGGCAGTGAGAAAGAGAGACAGACAGAGAGATAGTGAGTAGAGAGGTGGTAAGGGGGGCTACCAAGGGCTTTATGATGTTGGTCTGTTGACAGAAAGCATAACTCCGTCATGTGAGTCTACCACTCAGCTGTTGTGGTTCTGCTGTGTGAATCAAACAGAGTGCAGGTGTCTGTGAGTATCCACGGACGTTCATTAACGAGCTGATCAAAGGGCAGCCTAACAGCGATTTACACAGAACACACACCTCAAACAAATGCCCCCTGGCGCAAAACTATTCTGGTTGTCCAAAAAATAACTGGATTTTGAGAGTCCCAAGACTCTACTGACCGCATACATGTAGTTTACATGTCTCCGGGCTTCTTAATACGGCGGTAAAAGCAATCTATAAAATGTGTAATTTCTGTTTTTTCTGTTAAATTCGTCACAAGATTTGTATTGGAGTCTATGGGGCTTGAAACAGACTTTGTCTCACTCTCGGGCTCCTAAGGCAAAAAGTAAATAACTCTGGGATTCCATACCCAAATGAGTCCAACCAGCACAAGCACGGCATCATTTTGATCCAAAAATGAAGCTTTAAAAGTTCATATTATGGTCGTGAGGGAAAAAGTGCCATATTTATTTTACCTGAGTTGCACGCTGCAGTCCACTCTAGATTTAATTATGTTCACTCTAAGGCTCCACCTACACACCCATGTAAAACTCAGAAAAGGACTGCAAAACTAGTGAAACATAATCAGTGATTATGAAAAAAGTAAAAAAGCTGTAAAAATCTTTAGACTTGTGTCAACATTTTAAAGTTGAAATGGTGTCTATAGCTGAAAGATTGAAGAACTTTTGAGAGGATTTGAAAATTCGCTCCATTGAAAACCATGTTAAAAAGTTGAAGTTTTTAATTTATATAAATTCAATTATAAGAGCTAGAACGCTGAAAAGTAACAGCAGAACACTCTGGAACAAGCTGAACATTTTAAAAGCTAAATGGTTTAAATAGCTGAAAGTCTAAATTAGTTGAAAGCTGCAGTGGAAGAAATACGTTGAAATAAAGAATAGAAGAACAATACTTGTAATGTAAAAGCATTCCAACAATAAAGTCACAGCTTCACCCTGATGCCAGCTCTACTCCTGGTTGTTGTGTGTGTGCTTTGGGCGGGGCTGCAATCAGCTGGCATTTGGGCGTCTCACCTGTGTATCATTAGACCCTCGTCAACGGCAGATGAAATACCCCGGCTTCCAGTGGTCTCATCGCCAGATCGTTTCGCCACCAGAGTGTGGATCTCTAGGCAACATCGCCGCCCAACCGGCGCTTCGCTACTGCAGACTGGATTGAATAAATCTCCCTTCAAAAATAACCATTTTGTTTTCTCCCACCAATCCTGCCGTCTCGTTGTCTGCACCTGGGTACCGAAGAAACCGACCGTAACACATAATATGATAATAGAGGTTCAAAATGTCTTACATGATTGACTTATGTCATATGCTCAGTAGTGACAGTTAAACTGTATTACAGGAAATCTAGAATAACATTGCTATTTTCTAATAATGAGAAACCAAGTTGTAGGTAATGTTTTATTTCTTTTCTAGCTAAAATGTAATCAAACTAGGCTGGACTTAATAAGACGTTTTAAAGAACCATCAAGTAAAACCAAATAATGAATACTCTTTACTTCTAAATAATGGACAAGATCCTGTGCCACAATACACTGCATAATGATGAAAGATCTATTTAGGGCCTGAGGCGACTGAAAGTCAGGCGAAGCCCTATTGTGTTTTGAAAGATTATTGTCAGTATTCTTTTCATCTCTCAACCTCACTTTTGAGGCCTTTATCATATTCAAAAACTTTTGAAATGTATTTTTGAATCAGAAGTGCGAAAGATTTTAAAGAAACTTTAGGTTTTTGGGTATGACAAAATGGCTCTCCAGCACCACCTAGAAGTGAACCTTCTGAGGAAATTTGTGCCCAGTTTCACAGATTGACTTGAAACGTTTCACACACTCTTGGACATGCTCTGCAAAAAAGTAAATCATGGTATGCAAATGCGCCTCACTAGATTTTCTGCCATTCAGAATTTTGTGAAAAACATATTTTTGGGAACCCAGCCAGACCCTGGGTCAGGTTCTCACGGAGTTTTCAGGAAATCATTATTGATCAGAAGTGCGGCACAAACCATTTTAAGGGTTAGGGTATAGTTAAATACCTATAACTATATATAATGTGGATGTGTTCACATTGAGCCCCTGAACATTACCTGATTTTTCGGAATATTTGAACAATAGGGGGCGCTGCAGTCAATTTTCCGCCGGAAGAGTTTTCGTGCAACCTGGACGTGGCCTGGCATCCAATTTGGTCAATTTCTGTTGATTTTCTTGACAACATAGAATGTTATAACTGAAAGGAACATTTTTATTTCTGGCCAAAAATTATGGAATGCCGTTTTAGCCATAAGTAAATAAATGAATAAACACATGAATAAATACATAAATATGAAATACTGTGTATGAATGTGAATGTATTTATAGACACTTATTTCACAATGGCGTATTTCATAATGGCGTATTTCACGTTCTTATATGCAAATCAGGGGGCGTGGCTATCTCTCACATTCTGTTCCGAATGCAACAGAGCTGGGACAAGGGCTTCGGTGCGGCGTCTCCCCCGGATAAAGTGATCGATTTTTGGACACTTTGGGCAACCTTGCCCGGGGTGTGGAGCTTGATTTTCTCCTCTTTTCAAAAGGTTTTCAAAGGGGCCTCTTTGAAAACATGACAACTCCCCATGCACGATGAGGGATTAAGCCGGGATATTCAGTTTTTTTTGGAGGAAATTAGCTTGGACTTGGTTGCACGAAAGCCGGTTGAATTCAACCCCGCCAAGTAACCATAGCAATTTACTGTTTGAAGCTAGCCTGCTCCGGACCAGGCTAACAGCCAGGCTACGATTAATCCTGGGGCCTGTACCATGAAGCTGGTTTAGGTGGCCAGCCAGCTAAGTTTCAGCTTACTTTCCACTAACCCCAGGTTTTCGGTACCATGAAAGTGGCTCGGCTTCAATCGGTATTCGTTGCCATGGTAACTTACGCTGCACGGCTAACCTGCTCCGGGGCAGGTCATGTTCTGGATCCGAGCTCTTAGTCAGAAGTTTGACCAATCAGCGGTGAGCAAAGAAACAGATGTGACGTAGTTAATTCCTAGCTTCTGTTCTCTGTTGCGATCATTGCGGCTTCACCTTTTCTTCCAAATCCTGTGGACATCTCAGCGCAGATTGTTAGAAGAGCACTTCGTAGAGTTTTTAGGGACAAAATCCCCTTGACTTTCCTGATACAGATGTTCCGCGGAAGGAATAACTTATCTTTGCGAACTTGTTAAGCCGCAAATAACAAATGTGACTCGTCGAAGCCGCTTACTGTACCGCAAATGGTTTGAATTATATTTTTAAAACTTGCGCATTAACGCTATCAGCAATGTTCCTTTAATATTGTTCTCTTGCTTTGGCAGCAGAGACGGTGTTACTGCGTGCTTGAAAAACATTTTTACATTCTTCATATTTTTGATGAATAATTTCTTGCTCCTCCGCGGAGAAATATCTCTCGCTCTCTCTCTCGCTCTCCATATCGAACGTGATTGGTTGTTCGGTGCCGACGTCACTCTTTTATGTGCACGCGCGCGCGGAGTAATCAGAGTTGAAGGATCAAAGCCTGGGTTGACAAACTCAGTTGATAAGCGGCGTCATGGTACCAATAAAGCCTTATTGCTTCGGTTTGGTTTTGTCGATTCTGAACCAATTCTGGAACCCTGAGTTTGTTGAACCAGCTTCATGGTACATGCCATGCTGTCTCATGTGTAAATCAGCTGCCGCTCGGACCCCAAACAAACGTGTCTCAATGTTATTCTGTTGTTTTCTGAATGGGTTCACATTAACATGATTTTCTTGTCACTATTGCTGTCACCAGTTTGGTTTTAAACGCTACTACTGCAGTTGTTGGGTACTCCACTTTTTTGGCTCACAGGCTGTTTTGATGTCAGACAATATTTTGGTGCCGCAAGAAGGTCCGGACCTTATTATATCACCCGGCCGGCTGATAATAATCGCGGTGAAATAACGGGGGGCGGGGGGGGGTGGTAGTCGTTGCGGGCGGACCGACCGACGGGGCGAGCTTAGGGGGGTTGGGTGGTCCGCTGGTGGGCGAAACGGTGCAGTGAGGAGTGAACAATTGTAAACGTGATGAGGGCGACACATAAAGTGCCATTCACCGGTGTTTTTCCTGCACCATGATGGCCATTTGTGAACCACGTTTTGGATGAAGAAGCGCTGACGTGAGAGGATGTTTGGGGACAGATCGGACCAGCATGAAGCTCTCACCATCCCACAGATGCTCTGTATGGCTCTGAGAATAAATAAATGTAAATAAATGCACTATTTTCCGTACTGTCAGAAGTGTGTGTTTGTCACTGAAGTCCTCAGCACACGTCTCTATTACCTTCCCTGCCACAGAAGAATGTGTTACATCAAAGAGGATTTCCCCATATGCGTATAAATGGGTGATTGGGTTTGATGAAAATGAAGGTCAATTTGTGCAGGCGGAATACAATAATACATTTATTCAGTGCTTTCCATGGTAGGCTACTCAAAGACACTTTTCATTGAAACCGGCACATTTAGCACATTACCACAGAGCAATTAAACCAACACATGAAACAATCATATTAAAAGCATTTAAAACAGTACAACTTATGACCGCAAAACCTTCTTCTTTCCGCAGTATTCTCGCGCCGAATGAAGGTCTAGTGAAGGGGTTCTCATTTCCTGTTTTAAAGGCCGACAGTCCGTCTGTCCAATCAGAAGGCTCCGTTCTGCGCTCGAAAGAACCTACCCTTTCCGTACTAAGTTAATGTCTTTGTGTTTTCCTATTTGTCGTTGTGCTTTGCACTTCAGGGCCACCGTAGTTTTGTCTCAAAAATTGTATATTGCCTTCACAGCGCCCCATTTGACCTATATGTATGATGATTCTTTTGACATATGTATAACAGAGAGAAAAAGTATCTTGGGGCCATACTATAAAACAAAAAGGAAATCGGTTGCATTTTCTTTGCATGAGCATTTCCTCTATCTTTCGCACTTTCTAGACGCTATACTTTGACGAACTCCTCCCTCGGACTACCTCTACTCTTAGCTTAGGACCCAAATAAAATTGACTCTGTCTTCCCTAGATGTAGAGACTATTGTCACACAGCCCTCTCCTAGTCTACTTTGGAGCGTGTTATCTTCAAATAAAAACAAGTTACAGGAACACACATTTCTCATGTTGTTAATATAAAGTTAAAAAAAGGTCCTAAAACACTACCTTGTGGAACCCCACATACTTCTGGTTTGGTGTCTGACATAAAGCCATTAACCTCCACTTTCTGCTCCTTGTCTGTCAGGTGTGAGCTGACCCACTTTTTACTGGTGCCATTCATCACTATAGCCTTTAATTTATTAAGCAGTAGACTATGGTCTACTGTGTCAAAGGCTTTTTAGAGATCTAGTAAAACCATCCCACACGGTTTCCCTTCATCCATCTCCTTTCTAATGAAGTCATGTATGTAAAGTAAACATGAGTCTGTAGAATAGTTCTTCCTGAACTTGTGTTAAACGTAAAGCAACTAAGATATCAACACTTTATACAACTGATTTCTCAAAAAAGTAGGTAATATTAACTCTAGGTTGTAAGCACTTAATACCTAATTGTTATTAAAAATCGAACAATATGACTTATTAACCATCACATAATCCGGTAGAGTAAGCTTTATTTAAAAAAAAAAAATTATATCCCCGGCTGGGGCCGGATTCTTTTTTGTCCAGTAGAAGGACAAGACCCTGAGACCCTGCATCGACTACCGCGGCCTCAACAACATCACGGTGAAAAACAGATACCCGATCCCCCTCATCTCCTCTGCCTTCGAACTCCTGGAGGGGGCCACCGTGTTCACTAAGTTGGATCTTTGCAACGCCTACCACCTGGTCCGCATCCGAAAGGGGGACGAGAGGAAAACAGCCTTTAACACGCCCACTGGCCACTGCGAGTACTTGGTCATGCCCTTCGGCCTCACCAACGCCCCCGCCGTCTTCCAGGCCCTGGTTGACGACCTCCTGCGGGACATGCTAAACAGGTTTGTCTTCGTTTACCTGGATATTTTCCAAATCCATCCTGATATTTTCCAAATCCATGCAGGCCCACACTCACCACGTCCAGGCGGTCCCCCAGAGACTCTTACAGAACTCGATCTTTGTGAAGGCCGAGAAATGTGAGTTCCATGCCTCCTTGATGTCCTTCCTGGGCTACATCATCGGGCAGGAGGACATCCGTATGGACCCGGCCAAAGTATCCTCGGTCACGGCCTGGCCGGTTCCAGACTCCCGGAAGCAGTTTCCTGGGGATCGCCAACTTTTATCGCCGCTTCATCAGGGGGTACAGCACAGTGGCGGCCCCCCTCACGAGCCTCACCTCCTCCAAGACCACCTTCAGATGGTCACCTGCAGCCGACGCCGCCTTCCGGACCCTGAGGAGCCATTTCACCTGCGCCCCCATCCTGCGCATGCCCGAACTGGAGAGACAATTCGTCGTGGAGGTGGACGCCTCGGACGTCGGCATAGGTGATGTTCTGTCTCAGCGGGCCTCAGGCGATCAGAAGCTCCACTCCGGTTCAACTTTACCCTCTCCTACCGGCCGGGTAGCCGCAACACCAAGCCCGACGCTCTGTCCCGCTGTTACGCCTCCACCCCGGCTCGGAAGAGGAGGTGGGGCGTAACTGCCCAAGACCACGCCTGTTGGATGCCAGAACCCGTACACTATGCACTTCAATAGCAATCAATACAAAAAAACACACAGGCTGCTACAAAAGTACAGAACGGTGGGTTTATTTTTCCACAAAATAATGAAGTAGTACCCAGTACATACCATATAAACACACACAAATAGGTAGACAAGGGATAGGAGGGCTAACAGGTAGCAAGGCCTGTGGAGTAGGGCGATGCCAGCGGTCTGTCAAAGCAAAGAAACAAAACAAAAAGACCCTGAGCTTCCCTATTCCTCTAATCCTACCTACCACAATCTAACCTATCACCCCACTTACCTAACTGCTACAAAAACTGGGTGACAGTCACTGGCTTCTAACCTAGTGTGTCTAACAGAGGTTTTCCTACGTGTGTATGTAGACCCCAGGGTATCTTACCTAGCCCTGCTCCACAGCGCTCTTGGGGATAGGTACATAAGACACAGTGTTAACAAACAACATAAACGACATAAGTTTCAATGTTAATCTCAATGTTGCTCTCAATGTTTCTCTATCCCAACAACCCTCTCCCCAAGCTCTCACAACCAAACATTTGTAGAGGAGAGCCGCGCTGGATTGGCTGGAGAATCACCTGGCCACGCCCGCATCATCAGCAGCAACTCACTACACCTGTGAAGCACAGATTGAAAAGAAGGACACGGGGGGGGGGAGGAGAAAACACAACCAGCAGCCGGACGTAACACCCGCCAATTCCTGAAGGGGGGGGGAGGAGGACGCTACAGTAGCGGACACCATCCTTGCTGCTGCTCGCCTGGCCGCTGCCATCACCTGGGGAATCGAGGAGAGGTTTCAGGCAGCATTGGAGGAGCAACCGGGTCCCAGCCCCTGCCCGACCGACCGTCTCTTTGTGCCAGGATCACTCAGGTCCGAGGTGCTTCAGTGGGGCCACAGTACCCACCTCACCTGTCAGTCTCGGGATCCAGAGAACCAGGGAGTTTCTCCGGCGCCGGTTCTGGTGGGAGTCTCTGGATCAGGACGTCCAGGAGTTCGTCAAGGCCTGCCCGGCTGCAATCAGAACAAGTGGAGTCCAGCGGTCCTGGGTGCAGGAGTCCAGCTGGAGCGCCATGCTCCGGGTGGAGTCCAGCGGTCCTGGGTGCAGGAGTCCAGCTGGAGCGCCATGCTCCGGGTGGAGTCCAGCGGTCCTGGGTGCAGGAGTCCAGCTGGAGCGCCATGCTCCGGGTGGACTCCTGCACCCGCTCCCGACCCCTCACCGCCCCTGGTCCCACATATCCCTGGACTTCGTAACCGGTCTAGCAGCCTCCCCGTGGATGTAGTTTCCGACTGGGACCACTGCTCTGTCCTCTGTCTCCTGGAGGGAGTTCTGCAGCCTCATCGGGGCCACAGCCAGCCTGTCTTCCGGATTCCACCCCCAGTCGAACGGCCAGACGGAACAGAAGAACCAACAGATGGAGACATCCCTCCAGTGGATGGTCTCCAGCCACCCATCGACCTGGTCCAAACGGCTGTTGTGGGTGGAATACGCCCACAACACACTGGTCAGCTCGGCTACCGGCCTCTCTCCCTTCCAATGCGCCTACGGGTACCAACCACCTCTGCTCCCAGCTCTGGAGAGGGAGGCTTCCTGCCCTGACGTCCAGACCTTCATCCGCCGATGTCGGCGCACCTGGGCCACCCTCCTGCGGTCGGTGGACTGGTACTCACCGCGGCCAACCGCCAACGTTCCGCCGCACCCACGTACCAGGTGGGACAGAGGGTCTGGCTGTCAACCCGAGACACTCCCCTTCGGGGGGACTCCAAGAAACTAGCCCGAAAGGTCGCCGGGCCATTCAGCATCCGTGAGATCATCATCCCTGTTGCGGTCCGCCTAGAGTTGCCCCTGTCCTGGCGGATCCACCCGACATTCCACGTGTCCAAGATCAAGCCTGTGTTGGAGAGCCCCCTCTTCCCCCCCTCTCCTGCCCCACCACCGCCCCGCATCCTCGATGGAGGCCCGGTCTACACCGTCCGACGCATCATCCGCTCTCGCCGCCGCGGGAGGGGCCTCCAGTATCTCATTGACTGGGAGGGGTATGGCCCAGAGGCTCGGTTATGGGTCCCCGCTAGATTCGTTGTTGACCCACAACTGACTGCATCACCAGCAACATCCGGACCAACCCTCCAGGACTCTCCCAGCGGTCAGAAGGGTCCGCCCCAACATCCCCAGAGGCCGGGAGGCGTCCCTTGAGGGGGGGTTATGTCACATCTCAACCCACCTCCCGTCACAATGGTTCAGTCCATTTTTCACACCTGCTCCACATCTCAATCAGCTCTGCTACTAATACTCACCTCTCCCAGTCAGTCACTGCCAGATTGTTCTCCGCGTTATGCCAGACCTTCCAGCACTTCTCTACAGACTGATCCCCCGGTTTCTACCCTGCCTGTCCTCGACCCGCCTGCCTGTCTCCGCCCCGGCTAGCACCTCCGCCTTCTGTCCCCGACCACGATCCCCGCCTGGACGCTTCGGTCTCTCGGCCCGCCTGGTTCCCGGACCGCTCTCCGAGTACGGAGAGTTCACTCCCCCCTCCGCATCCCCGCTGCGTCCCATCGACCACCGTGAGTGTCTCCTCAATAAAAGTCATTACCAAACTTACCGTACTGCTGTGCTGCATTTGGGTCCACCACACTATCATTACAAAGAAAGGATTCTGCGGAAAGATTGTTAAATGTTCTATCTCAATACCATACACAAGCAGTCGAGGGTGTGGTTAAAACAATGAGTTGGTTTATTTACACTGTGACAGAAACCAACTGAATCCAACAATGAAAGAAATGAAGTACCTAGGCTGTCGTTATCGACATCCACATGAACGTTAAATTCACTTGTCCGTTTTAAGGACCAAACTCGTTAAGAACTGTGAAAATTTAGATAAAAATTCTGAATAAGGCCCTTTACACTATTACAAAGAGAACCGGCTGGATTATTTTCCAGGTCGGTTGCGAAAGACTGAGAACCAAGCTTTCAAATGAGTTATAATAAACTTTCAACCTAAACTGGATTATAAGGCAGGAGTCATAAATAGTTGGTACTCCACTCCCCCAAGCTGTGCCTCTAGCGATATGAGTATTAACATGACTTGGTGGAGTCGCTTCATTTAAGATGAAATGTTTCAGTAAGACAAAATACAGAAACAAGGAGATAAGATTAGTTAATTTACTAAAACAGTTTTAGATGACAGATCTAATAATCAAAAGTCCCCCTTTAATCATCCAATTTTTTGCACTGTTGCATTACTGGTTTCAACTTTGATTAAGTTATTTAGTATAACTCCTCAGTTGTTCACCTTTGATTTAACAAACTGTGTCCATGGGGCAGAAACGGTCCCTATAGGGTTAATTATGGTTTGGGTGAGTGACTGCTCGGATGAAAGCGCAGAGAATTGTGTAAGACTGCGACTCTGCTTCCTGGTCTGAACTCTGGGTCAGATTCTTAGAAATGAGTTGAGCTCCATCCAGGGTGGGATGGATGCAGTCCCTCCTAATCAGACCAGGCTCTCCCCAAAACGTCCTCCAGTGATCAATGAACCCCACATTATTTACTGGGCACGACCTTGACAACCAGCAGCTGAATAACAACATGCGGCTATACATGTCGTCACTGATCAAGTTAGGGAGGGGGCCAGAGAATACTACGGTGTCCGTTTAGCAACGCCTCACATAGATAATAGATAATTCGCCGATTGTACTGAAAAATATCATGCCACAGTCAACTTAGTATAGCTAGAGCTATGAAAAGTTAGATGACATCAGGCAGGCTGCCAACAGGAAGTGACGCAACATGCTTACCGTGACAAGAAGGAAGGATCAATATTCTATTAGGCTGCAGTAGTTACTGTTGAAAAATTGGTAGTGTAGGTGGAAGTTACCCATAATAATACATTCATTTGTTGATTAATACACTTCCAGTAAAATTTAAACGATTACCATGGGTCATAATTTCTACCCTCCAAAATTTGTTTTCACAGTGTAGTTCGTATCTGATTGGAGACAATCAGATACAGTAGCAACAACAGCAACAGTTCAGCAGCCAAACTACCAAAACATCCCAGGCGAACAAAAACTATGGAACTAAATAAACAATTGTGTACACCCATAATGTAAGAAATATGCTGAAATATTGTACTGAAGTGAAACATTTTGCTGACTAAACCATTGATTGGTGAAGCAAGGCCTATAGGAAAGGCAGAAATACAACCTTTTTACACAGACATATGCGTCTTGGGAGAAGCATTCGCAGGTGGACAGCTCTAAGTGCGTCAGTTAACACCTGGCATTTCCAGTGACCACCCGTGATCTGGTCCCAGTTCTCCACTCTATATGCAAATAAACACGTATCACATAATTTCCATTTTGCAAAGGCCAAATGCATTATACTTTTTTGACGGAAGAAAGAAGGTGATGTAACATGGCTGCAATTAGCCCAGCTAGACATTCTTTCTTGGGCTTTAACCCCCAAACGTGAGTGCACTCTTGACCATTGCAGTGCAGACAATTATTATTTTTCTTTGCAAACTCCATCCTGCAAACAAGCCTTCGATCAGGACCAGGGACAGCAGCTGAAGCACCACTCATACGCACATAAACATGGACAAACTTCCTTCTGATCAGTGCCATTGACAGAAACCATGAGGCAGGAAGGTAGGGATCACATTTGAAAATACATCCAGTAACAGCATTAAACAGTTAATCAGAAGATTCTGTGAAAGGGCACAGGAACAATAATAAAGATGCAAAAAAAGTGTGTCCTGTCCATTGTGCAGCTGCACCACTAGTACTTCCGCCTGTGGGCTAAAGACAGCAGTGCATCTACCGTGCCCGGTTGGCTGGATTCTGACATTGGATCAATCACAACTTTAAATACATAGAGAATCTATGTTATTTTTTTCACATTGAAAAACCCAAGCAGAATCGATATTGTTTGGCTGGAATAAAATGCAGAAAACATCTTTACGACCTGTTTAGCTCAGACCCTATGACAACTGATTTGGTCCTCATTTTGAAATGCGGGGCTTTGTCAGGAGATGATACTGGTGCACTGATGTAAATCCCTAGTGTGTCAAGGGTCCCCTGTTGGATATGCAACACGGTGTTTTCTACACGCTTCAGAGATGATTACGTATTATTTCTTTGAACTCCAGGGGCAGAAATAAACAAATGAAATATAAATCTAAAGAAGGAGAAAAATCGAGTAGATCGAAAGAACGTCATATGCGAATTGGCACAGTATAACTTATCTCAAAAGCAGGCTTACTTTTGTCAAACAATATTTTAACATGTCATGTCGCCAAGTGAAATGGTTCAGGCAAAGTAGCGAAAATCTATTATACAATGTTAAATCTTCCATTAGCAAAAGCTCCACTGAGAGGCTCATTGATGCTCACTTATCAGGTGCGGTGATAAGATCCAAAGATCTGACAAACTGATTTCTCCCCCCTCCTTTTGCAATGTCGGTCGCTGTATTCATACTACGTCTCCAAAGCCCATTAAAATAATATCAAAAGCCAATACATTACTGATACATGCAGTCTTCAGCTGCATTAATACCTGTAAGTTGTGGCAAAGAATTCCATCCAGCCTTCATTAATCTCAGCTTTTATCAGTTTTTGAAAATGAATGTAAAGTGATTTCCTCGCTCAAACAGATTTAGAGCAACCTGCTTGGAATATTCTGGGATTTTGAGCCTTTAGTCTTCTGCCTGGAATGTCAAGCAACAATTAATCCCCATGAAATTGAGTTCTGCGGCATTGGCTGGAAATTAAGGTCCTAACACAAAGTCAATCAAGAGGATCAGTGGACCGGCGAGTGGGGCCCCAATGGCTCCGCCATCTAGATATGGTGACTGATGGAAGATGAATGGTCAGCTTATGTTTCAGAGGACCAAAAAGACACAAACTGATGAGAGCCTACCAAATATCGTCTACATTTTTTTTCTTCTTTTAATTCAAATCAGCCTTGGCACTGCAAATGGCAGGATCTGAGGACTGCTATGATCCCAAGTCAGCATTTAGAAAACAGGATTTGTTTATCTGAAAATTGCATTCATTGAAACAGTCGGTCCATCAAGAGTGAATTAGCTCCACTAAGGGGCTTACATCCATGACACAGTGTACAGGTATGGTTTTTCTCTAGAGGAAGAATCCCCAGATATTTTGTTAAAAAACTAAAACATCTAATTCAATTCGATTCATTGAGGAAAATTAAAAATTAGCCTCAGAGGGTGACATTCCCCGTCTCAAATATTAGATTGATTGTTGTGACATGTCGTGTTAAAAAATCTTTTGGTGGACTCGAGGAAAATCCAGAGATGAAAATGTTAATGAAAAACCATTGTGATACAGAAGAAGGTAGTGACGGAAAGGAAACCAGTCAGGGTGTGCGGTTTGCGGAGCTATGTAGGTTCAGGGCCATGGACTCAGACCCCGCGGTAATTGGAAAAAATGAAAAAGGTATGTCTGAGTGCTGAACTGTTTTTACAACCGTTGATTCAAAAGCTATTGGGTTAAATAAGATTTACCAAAATTGGGAAGGTAAGGACCTTAAATAATACTTAAATAATAAACTCTCTTGCAAAGGTCAGTTGGGAGGGGGGCGTATTCCTCAGTTGTTATTCTGGTTTTCCATCTTTAGAACTCCTAGTGTCTGAATTCAATGGGACATTGTGTTCAAGGATGGAAGAGGTAAGGCTTAACTGACAATGTTTGTTCTTTCACCAAGAAATACCAATCTATGGTCAAAACGCATAAGAGATCATTAAACTATCTTTGTTATGTTATTGTTATGTTCTTTTACTTCTACACCTTTCTGCCGTGCTTGTTTGGAGATATTTCACCGTCTCCTTTTAAACCTAGTGAGAACATACCACCCACGTTCACAGCGTGCGCAAAACCATTTCTTTGTGCCAACAAGTGCCACGGTCCTTTGTGCCAGAAGACCTGCTGAGAGCTCAGCCATGTTAAATCTTCATCATATTATGTGCGAGAATGCCAATTGAAGGACCCCATTATTCACTCAGAGGTCATTTAAAAATGGAACACCTTATGATATTTTCTTCCCTTTCGTCTTGCCAGGAGAAGTCATAAAAAAGCCATTTTCTGAACCATTTCAAAGGTGGCAACTAATTACAGACAGGGATATGGCTGGAAGCTTGGTGAAGATAAACACCTTGTAGAAATGGAAATATGCAGTTGCATATGCAGAAAATGTCAACCCTGCAGCTGAGAGGTGTGAGTAAAGAGTAGGCGGCTGGTTAGAGCCAGAACTGGGTACTAGGTGAAAATGGGCTACCCGCGGGATAGTGAAGTGAGTAGACTGCTTAGAATGGACTGCACTGAAATTATTTCATTACTTGAACTCAGTCCCTACATTGTGTGCCCCCAGAGAACCTCTGAAATCTAAGCCAGGTACTCGAGCTGTATTAAAAAATGAGAGCAAGTTCTGTACAATTAAAGAATGGTTCACCCAAATGCCGGCCCGTTCCCAGACCTATCCCTTAAAAATGTGCAGTTTGGTCCATGGCTCTCAGCATCTAACTATAGCGCTCTGATCGGTCTTATGGCAGGACAGAAGGATGAAATAAGAGTATGAAAGGAGGGAAAGGAGGAGGACTTGCTGGATGGTCGGGTTCAACAACAGACCTTTCATGCAGGAGACCTGTATGCTTGTCTTGTGTTAAAACAAACGTTCATGTTGGCTTACCTAGGTTATTGTTAATGTAGCCCTCTTAACTACATGAGAAACGTTGATATTTCAAGTCATAAAAAACGTTTCAAGTTTACTTTCAAAACATTTGGTGTGCGTGTAATTAGTGGAATTTAACACATAGACTGAGGCTAGAGGGATACGTGGAGTGACACAGTTTTAAATGTCACATGCTAGATTATTAAAACTCCCCAGCGTCTACTCAAGCTTTACATCGCAGCGATGCATTGTTTTCTTTTCATTAGTTACTTTGTAGGATCAGACCGTTTTTTTGTCCTATCCCTACAAAAAAATGTTTGTTTTTTTTCAGCTCTCTCCTTCTTTCCAGTCTACAAGAGCATTTCTTGCTTTTTTTTCTTGCTTTGCAGTGTTTTTGTGTGAAGATTTACTTTCATTTTACTCCTCCGAAAGCTCTAAGAGGAGTTCTGGCTCTTTTCTTCTCATCCAGGACAAAGTGGAAATGGAAGTTCATTATAAGAATGATGGAGTTGTCCATGTGAAGCTTTCTACGTGACGTGGTGTTGTGTGTTCACTGTTGAAAATTGTAACAACAACATGATAAAGTAAATAAATAGGAACAAAATCTACGACGGGGCAGCATCAATAACAAATATCTGTAGCATCACGAATATGTTCAAGAACCCGTGGTAACATTATAGGTCATAAATACTCAATGACATTGTTGTGAAAAGTACATTCAGGTTCATATTTAATCATTTACTGCAGCAATTCTGAAGCTTTAATTGGTCATGGCTTATTTTGGAAGCCAAAACATTTTACATTCCATCGACACACATTTTTTTCATTTGTATCGACCATTTAGAAAAAGGAAATCTAGTTACAAAAGGGGCAGGTTGAATTTCAATGAAACAACATTATTGAGCATGAAATTATCGGCGCTCTTGTGTATGTTTCATATGCTTTTCTGTTGTTTTTGGCCATTCTGCCAGTGTTTCTACACACAATACAGAAGGCACTCCTGAAATATTGTAGAGTAAATCATACATCATCTGTGTTGTACATCAAATGTTGTGCTTTCAATAAATCTTGAACCCAAGTTTTTCTAGCTTTGCCAGTTTGGACATTTCTAAATGAGATTTGATGTAATTATTTTGTGCAGGCATTTTCCCTTTCCATAGAAAGATTATTGCAAAACATATTACGGGTGGAATGTTTCATCCATCAATTAATTCAATTTAATGAAAGCCAATAATTATGTTTTACACTTGCTGGTCTACAGGTCAACTAGTCTACTGTACAAAGTAAATTAGCACATTTTTGTGCTAATCACATAAATCTTTAGAAAAAATCTTCTGATGAAATTAATGTTTAAATCAAATTTTGACATACACTAGTGAAACATTTAAAACCTCACGGTGGTACTTTAGGACAGGCTAGGGATCCCATAATACATTAGGATTTATTTTTACAGCACCTTGATTATTTATTCCATATTAACATACTCTCATCTAGCTTTTGGAGTACCATCGTCAAAGTTTGCACATGGTTCACGAGTTATTAAGGCGCATGTGGTTACTGCCCAAGCGTCTTTTTTTTTATAAAAACCTCAAAAACATGTTAGTTTTTGAAGTTGAAAATATCATTTCAACCCCTCTTGTTGACACAGTTATAATTTCCGTGCTCCGTTTTCATGGCCAAGCGTGATTTAGTGGCTTGATCGCTGTCATGATCTGACACCTCAGCACGTTGTCTCTTGCTTGACCACTGGCTCATGAACCTGCTCCTGCAGCAAGTGTCGGCTGTCAACATCGCAACACTGTTGATCAGCCTCCAACCTTCAGGCCAACAATCTACCCGCCACTGTGTCAGTGGCACCTTGTTGACAATCCCTTGAGTCACCCGGAGTCCAACGTTTTCCCTGCCCAAGGCATCATGCGGTTGACAGGAGGACTGAGGATCACCATGACGTCAAGCTAACACAGCCGAATTCCCTCAGCACGCAACCCAGGATGGAAAGGACATCCAGCATTTTGTAAATGTCTTCTGTACCTTTTATGAAAGACTGATTAACACAACGGTGATTTAAAATGTTCATTAAAGGGCCCTTATTTTGATTATTTTTCAACAAGTTAAAATAGGAAATAGCTTGTAGGAAACGTTTGTTACCTCCCAAACAAATATCTAGTTTTGTGACGTAACAAAACTTGGCGATTTTGAACAGCTCGTTCAGAGGCTGAAGACGGGATCAATTCAGAAACCTGCATCTAACTCAAAACAGCATGGATGGATTTTCTTCTAAGTTTGTATGCGTGTGGAAGCACCAGAGACACACAATAACACCCCAAATCCCAGAAAAAGTAATTTTTCCATAATATGGGCCCTTTGAAGAGGCTTTCACCTTCAATATCTCAATTGTTCATTGTGTTTTGATCTCTGTCCTTTCCTTTGTTACGGCTCAGCCTAGATTCAGCTTAGATCAATATAATCAATCTCGCATTATCTTAAATTGAAAAAGATTAAGGGTTTGCAGAGCCACATGACACTAATAGAAGTGTATCACACTCCTTGATAGCCTATATTGACTGTTTTTGGCCTCTTTGCTCGTCACATTCTATACATAAGTTATTCGTGTTATGGCTGAATAAGAAGGATTAACCTCTGAAGGATGCTTGAAAAGCCATATGCTGTTTTACATTTGAAAGGCCTGCCAGATAATTTATATTACGATGCAGAAGTGCTGTGCAGATGGGTTATGAGATTTAATGTAGGGCTCTTTAACCTCTGCGAGGACAACTTCTTAAGCACTTTAATGTAAAAATAACTGATGAGTAAACTGCCGGTGGTCAGTTTGCATAAACTGTATGTTGGATAAGGTTATTGTGGGCAGGTTTCTCTTTTAAAAATGAAATAATAGGTGTTCTTGCTACTAGTTGATTTGAAGCTTATTTCCTCCCCAAAAAATGTAGCTTTTCGCCGATGAATTTGAGGTTTTTGGCTATGTGGCATCTTTATCATGTCATTTTTCAGACCAGCAAGAGAAAACATCCACAACACATATTCCAATGTTTATTTTACTGCTTTCTCCGTTAATTTCTGTAGATTACACTGACCTACCAGTTCTCGAAACGTATACAAATTAGCATTTTGAAATTGAACTTTCATAATTAGTTTCAATGTTGGTATCCTATTAATCCTGAGCGTCTCCCCTCCATAACCAATGAAACATGAACTTGCTGAAATCAATACTTAATACCTTAATTGGGAAACAACTGCATTCATGGAGAGCTTTACTCTGCGATTACAATTGGCCCCAGATTCAAACACACACACTGAGGGTATATATACAAGGTGATAATCCCCAAATTGCTGACATTGGACAGGTTAAGGACACATCATATGGAAAGCTGATTATTAGGCGACTTACAGAGCTTCATGACTAATGTGAGTCTAATGGTAGTTTTTTTTAACTGGTCACATTAAGGCAAATTGGCCAATTAATACAGTTTACGTACTGAGACGCTATCTTGCCCTGGCAAGAACAGCTGTGGTTTATTTCAGCCTTTACAGGTTCTTACATGCTTTCTTTCTGTCTTATTGCATAATCCTTTCCTCCACTGGTCATAATACATATTTGGAACTGTTGCTTTCCTTCCTTTGATGATATCTACCAATGCTCTTTGAGAATTCCATCTTTGAAACTTTTTAGATGTAATATGTGTCAGAAAAGCTTGATGCCATTGTCTCTTCTTGTTCTTCCTTTTGTTAGACTCTTCTCTGAACCAGCTAGGAGCTGCTGTTATTCTTAAAGTCTCTGGCATGCGGGACAAAGTGTTTATTAAAGACTTCCACAAACACTTATGGCTTGTATAACTGTGCAGCTAATCTATGGATTTTTACAGGTAACAGCCACTAGCGGACATATGGTAATTAAACATTAAAACACATGCGGCTTATAGTCCAGTGCGGAAAATACGGTACTTTTCATCCTTGAAGAAGTGCACACAATATTTATCAGAAAGTCTTTCTAAAGTCAAGGTAAAGTTTGAGGCAACAGGTTTCTGTTGTCATATGTCAAAGACACTGGGTATGTAAAACCTTTACTAAATAAAGCATTTTTTAGGGAATGTAAGCTGGTCATATCTTGTGGGAAAGATGTGGGAAAACTACATGTTGACCCATTTTAAGTCATGTATGTAGCTCAAGTATGTAGGTAGATACATTTAAAGCCAAACCAGGTAGTTTTGACGCGTAAATGTAAGCAAGTTAATTTGTTCTCTATTGTGTTCAAAACGTTGCCTGTTATCCGAGGGGAATTACATTAGGTAACGTAACTGTGCAGCAGATTGGGTTGCTGGAACAGATTGAGTCATCAAATTTTGAGCGGAGAACTTCCATAGTCATGGTCTAAAAAATTCTAAGGTTTTTAATCCTTTTTTTTGTATACTATGAATAAACAAAAACAATGTATCATTGAGAACGTCTCCAAGACACCTTATTTTACATTCAGTCGGTAAAATGACTCAGATGCTATGCATAAAGAACACAATGCAGTGTGCACTTTCACAGGTTGCAATATAGCAAAGCTGAGATAGAAACAAAATTGTCCTCTGCTCTTTTCAAAGATGCAAATATCTCACATTAATAGATCTTCGGGATGTCACACTGTTTATTGCTCTGCCAGTGTAATTGAGAGTGCTTTTGAAGAAAAGAAACATTGACAGGATTGCCCGGTATGGTGTTTAATGCTTTATTCTGCTACTCACTGGCTCCCTTGGTCTGTCTAGCTTTCCCAAGCCTGCACAAACCAAACACATATTGATGTCAACACTCAATACAGTTCTTTTAAGCTGGTACAGAGGATGTACACTGGGAATTCCCAGTAATATAGCCGTGAATACTGACAAGTGGGATTGCTGATCATTTGACTGCACCCATGAGGTAATTAAAAGGGAAATATATTGTTTTTATTATCGACTCCTCTATTCCCTGTACTTTGGCTGAAGTGTCTGGAACTCTTGCTTTTAATTGCAATCTCTTGTTAATCTCCCCAGGGGTGCACAGCACATAAAGAAATCAATCGTGACAACTGAATGCTCAAACTATGGTAAATTTAATCATCAGTGTCACTTACTGAACCAGAAGTGTATTTTGTGTCTGACGGTGCCAGGACCAGGCAGCAACAATAGGCTCTGAAAAGTTAAGCCAATATTAAAGTGTAAATTCTCTGGCGACCTCTTTGGTTGCAAAAAGATGTGGTCGTATTGAAGGCTAGGAGAAAACAACAATACTCAATTTAATTATTTACCTCAGTATACATGACTCGCTTTTGAGACCACAAACTTGTCAGTTTACTGAGTTTATCATGTCTGTCAGCAAGGAGGTGTGGCCTTCTCCTGTTTTTTCTCTGAGGGTGTGGCGGGAGCAGCTGATCAAGGGATTTCCCTACATCAACCTGTGTCTTCCTGCCATTCATTGCCAGATCGTTCCGTCGTCAGAGTGGTAGTTATGCATGCACACCAGCTGGTTTTTAGTGTGGATTAGACGCTGTCTTTTGCTCACTCTGTCCTGTCTTTTTGGTATAGTGTTTCGCGTAGTGTTGCTTATAGTGATCCCTACTTGCCTGCTGGCTGGCTCTCCAAGGCAATTAGCCACCCCAGACTCAACCCTGCCCTCTGCACCTTTTTTTGTGTGTGATTAGATCTATTTTTTGCCAAAGAAATCTCCCCCCTCCTACCACTCAGTTGTTCTGTATGGGAGTTGTCAGTGTTTTTTTTCTTGAATTCTTTTATGATGTTTTTGGTTTATGAAAAGCTAATGAATGTTTATGGGTCGTTGAGAAAAGTCTTACTGTTGTACTTAGCTCTGCCCTTTCCGTCACTTCTCCTTACAAAAAACAAGATGGAGAAGCCGAAAAAATAAATTGCAGCAGCCAAAAACCGGTAGTTTAGTTGCCCAAATGTAATCAGGTAAATTAACCCCAACAAAGTGAATCTGAAAACTAGGTTAACAAATGTTGGTGCTAAAATGAATTTGAACTTAATTCATAGTTTAAGGTGTCGGTTACCGTTTAAAGTCAGAATGTATGGTATAGATATCTAATCTAAAAATAAGACACGCTCCAAAATCTAGTGGCTTTTAGACTTCCCTCTTGGCAAAGCACATTATTGTGACATAAAACCCAAACAGTAAGACACACTGGATTTGTCACTTCAGGTGACCATTTAAAAAATACACAAAGATCAGCGAAAGTAAATAAATTCTGCAAATTTTCATTCACATTATAAACATGTTACAGATGTGTAGACGGAGCGAAGTTGTGTCTCGGAAAAGTTGACCGCCTACTTTGGCTGAGTAAATGAAGTTGTGCAAACCAGTAAACATCGCTGAGGTAAAAATATGCAAGATGAAAATCCGCTCTGTGCCTCTGATACACACTTCTCTAAAATGCAATGTAATAAATGTCACCTAAAGGACTCAGTCTGGGCAATAAAAGTAAATAAAAAATGAGCACTCAATTATGGTTGAGTTAATGCAATTCGAAAAGGTTTTGCACCCACCCCGGAAGCGGACGTGGGGGCTCCCATTCTCTCCGATCTTGCCGTCTGCATATGTCACCTGTAACATTAATTTGAATAATAACTGGATGCTGTCCCTCCTCACCATTACCTTCTCTTCCTTTGCCCCCTTTGGCCTCTGCAGGGTGTGAAAGGTCCACTCATTTGCTTCCCCATTGTTCCGAACACGACTGTGGGCATTCTGAAACCTTTCAATCTGGACACATGCTGAATGTCAGCAATCGCAGCGGTCAACACAGGGGGTTTCTGAAAGCTCCCCGGCACAAGTGGCAAAAACTGGACTTTACCTCTTTGATGAAAAAGCCTATTATTTGATGGTGCAACAAATGATAAGTTGATTTTTTTTTCTTTAAATTGCAGGTTATTCAAAATGATAAGGAGAGGTAAGTAGGGTGCACCGCACTCTGTAATCCTCTTTATCTGCTGCTCGGGCGCTTTGACAACTCTGCACTTTGTCGGACATTGGCTGAAACCCCCATCTGAAAATCTCCAAATGCAAATTGAAGTAACAGCTTTGTCGCGCCGCAATATTTCTACTGTGACAGATCGACGGGGACACTCTAACCATTTCTCTTCCTCCTGCACTGCGCCTGCTACTCATTAGGGCCATAAATAAAGCTCCTGCTGAAATGTTTGCTGAAAAACCACATTGCATTCTCGTCTAGAATACAGACATCAACTTCTCAGTGAATCCTCCACATCATACCCCCCCCGCCTCCCATACACACACACACAAACACAATTTTGGGGGGTTTGAGAGCTCTTGTGAAGTTGGCATAAACTTCAAAGCCGTCAGATTGACAGCGCTGCAAACCGAAAGATCCCATTCATCTGCCTGGTGGAATTATGCAGACATCTCTCTTGAGCACCCACTTCAAGATCCTGGCTCTCTTTACTTTAAATAACGGCCTCTGCATGACACCTCGCAATATGCTGAAAAAAAATAGAAAGACAAAACTATCTGCGCAGGAAAGTAGAGAGAGAAAAAATGAGGACAACATCAGTTTAACATGGTACAAGCTGCTAAATAGATATAGATAGGATGTTCAGAGGAGAAGCACTGAGAGAGAGTATATGATGATGATGACAAACTACTACACAGCACATACGTCTAATGAATTATCCGCCTCATTTGCCCCCTCCCCCCTTTGCCCCCTTTGATCCCTCGCGCTCCGAGGCGCCGTCTCCTATTTTCTGGCCAGGCTGCAGGTGGTCGCATTCGAGGACACCATCTCTGGCAGAGCATGTGCAGAGCGGGAGACTCTGGCCTGACCTCCCTGAGTGCCGGCCGGCTTTCCCCGCTGCGGAGACCACAACACTGCTCCCGTTATGTCATCCATCATGGCCGTCGCAATCCTATCAGCACTTATATTACAAACAAAGCCGCGGTAGCTTATGTAATACAAGACCTCAGTGTGGTTTCAAATAGCAATGCCTCCCTGCTGGAGTTTCAGGGAAAAGGCAATGGCAGCAGATTTGATATAAGATGATGTAAATAATGGTTTAATGATTATAAAAAGTTTTATTTCAATGAAACGTCATGAACTAAAAAAAAGTGACACTTTCTCAGTTTCACTGACAGATCTGTAAAACTATTTAGTATTTATACAACTAAACGCACAAAAGCAACATGTAAAACCTAGATATCTGCTATGTTTCTTGGAAATAAGTAGTTCATCATTACATTGCATTACATTTACTTGAAGCCTTTAACCAAAGTGACATTTTTCATTTTTATTTTTAACCCATCCCTCACAGTGGGAGCCGTATGCCTACCGCAGCGGCGCCCTGAGAGCAGTTAGGGGTTAGGTGTCTCGCTCAGGGACACTCACTCAGGGATGCCAGGGTCCGGACAACTAACCCTGTGGCACACCGTGTCACCGTGTCGCACACCAAAGAAAAGTAACGTCCACTGTAACGGCCACCATTTTAACTACACCTTTAGCTCTTTTTTTACCCCACCCTTCCAAGTAAAACATCTGGCTATTCAGCAGCTCAATGCGCCACGTTCTTGGCCTGCCAGCTGGTCACACAATTAGTCCTTTTCACCATTTAGTGCTGCAGGGATCTATCGAAAAGGGTTTAGTAACATTTCATTTCACACCAAACAGTCAGATCAATTGTCAAAATAAAAAATGACTCATAACTGCAGTTTTATGCTTCATTTTTATTGTGGTCGAGTTAATTAATTGACTCAACATGGTTCACAAATGTTGATAGAAGTTTAAAATAATGCCCTTTACTTTACTTACTTTGAGTCGGGATCAGCCCCACTGACTGGGCCTTGTCTGGCTTGCATTGGTTAACAATGAGCATCTATCACAATGTGCTCCGAATTACTACCATGTGGATCCTGTTAGACATTTGATATAAAACGCATCACCCGAACAATTATCTAATGACGAGCATGCTGCTTTGATGACAAGCCCGTTCAGTTACATTGAAGTACACAAAAAAAAATTGAGATCTGTGATTAAGTCCATTCACCGTAGCTGCAATCAATATGTGGGCAAACGTTGCTTTGTAGTACGAGCCGCGATGGCTGCAGCAATTACGACGGCGTGATTACAAGACTAATTGGACATAACAGAGTAATTGTTAGTTAAACCACCACAGGCGCAGTGGTATGAGGAACATCCGCTGTACGCACACAAAGAAAGCGTGTGCTGCTGTTGCTTCTAAGCTGGCTCTTAAAACAGCTTGTAACAATGCTAGAGGCGCGGGTGAGTTTCACATCACAACCCCACAGGGACCCAAACTGCCCCTTGTGGCGGAATGGCCGACAGCTGCAGACAAACGGCGAGGTGAGGAGGAAAGCGCCTGACCGCTTCACCTCAGACGTCATTCATCATTGCTGACAGCTCTCGATCATTTATGGTATTAATAGAAGCATCAAATCAATATTACGGGCTAGGTTATTCCCCAGTGAACTGCTCTCTGCACTTGGGTTTTTATACAGATGCATGTCATGAATATAACCTTTCAAAGCCTAGGCGTTAAGCATCAAACAAATATCAACAAATCAACAAAGATTTGTAAAGATTTGTAGAGGGTGTAACAGTCATCTTTTTGGTGCATTAGTGCAAACCGTGAAAGGATGTTTTGTGTTATTGTATATATAATAAGGAAAACATTCACATCTTTTTATAGGTTGTTAAGAAAAATACAATTACCCTTTGAACCTAAATCAAATCTTATCACTAATAATAATAATAATCTTATCACTTGGCATAAAAGCCCATGTTCCGTAGACATGTTCAAACCGAATGTCCCATGCTGCTGTGTAGACCTCGGGAAAGCCAGCTCACATAAGTGCTACGGCTTCTTCCATGGATTGGAAGGCAATCTTGTCACCATTCAGAGGTGCACTTTATTTCTGAGGCAATATATAGGTCTGAAACAGATTATATAAGTGTTAGTTGGAGGGCCTTTGATGCGTTTCCCTGATGCGGATGTGACTGGAATGAGGCATTGTCGGAGCTCTGTGCAGGAACTTCTGAAAGCGGAGCATTCGTCAGATGTAATCTCCTCGGCCCGGATGAAAGGCCCAGTCAAAACGGACCGTCTCCTGCTTATGAGGCCTCTGCGGAGCAGGTCCGTAGCTTAGAAAGGAGATTACAATGGATTTACCACTGATCTCACATAGTCAACTCTCCCGGAACCCCTGCTACCTTCACCTCCCAAAAGAACCACTCCGTGTGTGCTGCGGTCAATTGTCACCAGCTTTGTTACGTGGCTTTGTGGGCAATGTAAAGCAGCGACGTGATTGAAGGCTTTGAGCCAAAGTGGCAAAGCTTGCTCTGTGGTCAATCAGAGGGAGCTGCATTTTGTGATCCGCACAACAACGCAGGAGTGAATCTTCACAGGGGTTCTTTATCCAGGCTCAGGAGTTTTGTAAATCCTGGTAATTTCATGATAATACGGTGAGAATGCAGTCACAGAGGTGAAGTCGCACTCAGGAGTTTTTCAAAACGCAAACTGCTCTGCTGATGAAAAAACATACCCCGCCAAAACACAGTCACTCTGATATGCAATATAGGTCAGTCCTGCACGATCTGTATGCAGTACATATACAAAGGAGGTGAGATGTGGGGGCGTTGGATGCAGATGAATAATTAATGCATTTGGATAGTTGAGCAAAATGATCACAATGTTTGTCCACCAATTCAACAGGATGAGCATCACCTAGCTGTTATCGAAGCGGAGCCTTGGGGGGCCGGCACAGAGGGAAAACGATATGTTGGAAGTAATTAGTCATGTTTATTACTCCAGACATTCCCGATGACGGACTACAAACAGCAAGAAAGCAAGAATTTCATCATGTTGTGTCACTATGTTGAGGTGAATTCATTACATTAACAAATGGGCTCATTTGGCAGCCGTTGTATTTGGCTGCAACCCATGTGGGAAATAAGGCTGCCTCCAATTATTCATTGAGGTAAAAAATGATTGGAAATTTTTGGAAATAATACTAATAAAAAATAGCTTCTACAAAATATTTTAAAAAATCCTGTCCCCTAAAGCCCAAATAAGGTGCCTGGGTTTATTACCCCAAAAACTGGATTTTTGTAGATTTTCTCTCTTAAGCAAAGCTCTGCTGGAAAAAGTGACTCCTTTGCTCCAATAAGTGTTTAATCACGTGACAGTCAGTAGGGTTGGTATGTCCTTACAAACTGTAAGGGCAAATTTAATGCATGCTTAATATTGTGGTTAATTTACATGTTGAATCAAATTGTGCATATTGTTTGTATGGTGACTAACATTACATATTATTTATTTGCTAACTCTTGTTAATCTGCATCAGGAATATTGTACAGAAGTGTTGACGCGCTTGGTCGCTAGAGGTGATGCGGGTGTACTGGACTAGAGGCAGCTGAGCGGAAATGCAAAGCTCTCTATTTACCAGTTTTATCACCGATGTTTTGTGTTTTGATCAAACAGATGAGATCTCGGATCCACGTGGCCAAAATTAGCTTTCTTCATTAAGTGGTTGGGCTCAGTTTAGGAGATTTTTCTTGTCACACCTAAGCGTTAAGAGGTGAGAAGCCCCAGAGTAGAGCCAGGGATTATATATCTCGTCTGGCCTATGGAATGCCGTTTTAGCCACAATTAAATAAATAAATGAATATGCACTTGAAATACATAATGAAATAAATAAATGAGGCAATAAATACATAAATATGAAATACATTTAATTATTTCATGGTACTTTTATTTCATAATGCCACATTTATTTGTTTAAAGACACTTTTTATTTCATAATGCCACATTTATTTATTTAAAGACACTTTTATTTCATAATTCCACATTTCAAGACACATTTCACGTTCTTATATGCAAATCAGGGGGCGTGGCTATCTCTCCCATTCTGTTCCAAATGCAACAGAGCTGGGACAAGGGCTTCGGTGCGGCGTCTCCCCCAGATAAAATGATCGATTTTCGGAAACTTTGGGCAACCTTTGGGTGTGGATCTTATTTTTTTTCTTGGACAATTTTGTCCCTGACCGATGTGCAATCTTGACCCGCCATCTGTGGGCCCCCGCCAGCTCCCTCTCGGAGACCCCCACTCCGAGATGATCGGACCCCGGTGCGACGGGCGCCATTACCGGCCTCACACCGTCTGGTTGAACCCATTATGTCTATGGTTGAGCCTCTATCAGAAGGACTCCGGGCAAGCAGACTTCCGGACCGTACCCTACATTGGTTGGTAGCGGTCGCTAACCTCCATATACACTCGCGCCGAACATTGAACGTTAGCGCAGCGGCGCCTAACACAAACAATTGTCCAAGAAAAAAAGGAGAAAAACAAGCTCCACACCCCGGGCAAGGTTGCCCAAAGCATGCATAGAAAGCTATAAGCAGTTACTGGGCCATTGAATAAACCCGATTAGGAATAATTACATAACAAACGAAAGATAATCTCTGACATTGTTGTTGCCAGTAGGAGTAGAGCAGAGAGTAAACCATTTCTCCAGTAACTCCAACCTTTGGGGCCGTTGTGTGCCAAAAAATGCTTTTCTTTTATTGTCTCTCTCTCTCTCTCTCTCTCTCTTTCCATGGCTAATTTCATCACCATCTATGATGACGAGTCATCTATAATGACAGGTCTTGAGTCTCTCAATATAACATTTTGCTATTTTCATAGAAGGAAATTTTGTCATAGCAATGAGCACAAGAAAGCTGCAATGCTCTGCCTGCAACCTGATCACTAAGACGAATCAACCACTAAGACTTTCAGATCCTCAGATAGCCTATTGATGTAGATAGTGTGACACTTATTTTGTACCAACTAATTGCTTTAACTGTTATTATCCTCCTTTGAGGTCGAGAAATTGAGAACGACGGTGTCGAACATTCACATAGTCTTTGTTTTCCCTTCTAAGACTGTGTCACTCTTCATCCTCTTGATCTGATGGAGTGTAATCGGCTTGTTTCATTTGTTAAGACCATGATAGTTGCTGTGTCACTACTCTATTACAAGAATATCTGATGTGTCTGATGCGTGAAGACGTCTTATCCGGCTTGAGAATGAGACTTGTTCAAGCCCATAGAGTAGGGCTGTCCAAAATAGTGCACTAACGGCGTTAATTACCTCAATTTTTAACGCGTTTCACGCATGCGCAGTGTGACAACTTATTCAGGTCAGGAATGTGTCCGAAATGCGGTTGTAGTTGGACTATTATAACAAACAAATCCTCCTCCTAGCGATTTTTGTGTCAAAAGCGACTAGAGACAAATCTAGTGACATGTATACAGCATATGTCTCATAATTTAAACAAGTCTCCTGAAGAGAAACGGTTTCGCTCTCTCCCCCTTCCGCCTGCTGCGCTGTGGACGTGTGTGTGCATGTGTGTGTGTGTGTGTGAGAGAGAGACAAGGGAGTAAATCCCAGGGTGGTCAGGACCCCCCCATCTAAGGGTTGTCCCCCCCTAGAAATATCATTAAAACAATGGTGTGTATTGTAAATACCATAATGATGTAGACGTAGAATATCTGTGTAAGAAGTAAAACAAGACAAACCCCCAAAAATGCTTTTTAAGTTTCGAAACATTTTGAGTCCCCCCTCCCTTGCCTCACAGTGGTTTGGTCCACTGCTTGCTAGCGCCTCTCAGTCACATCAGTAGTGACAGACCGCCTACTTACTACGTTCCTAGGGCTATTTTATTCACATTAAACATCGGATGAAGTTTTTCTTTTCTCAAATACAAATGATGCTGAGTAATTAGTCATGACAAAAATGTCTGCTATGCTAGTGTAATATAATGTTACCCAGCTTGTTTAATAGCTTGTTGGATATGCCCCCACTACAACTAGCTAACGTTATTATTTGTGTCCCCTTCAAAGATTGCTCTTCAGATATGTTGTTTATTGTCCCCCCCTACTATTAGATCAGATTAACGCCCATGGAGAGAGAGGCAGACCGCTCAGCGCACATTTTTGGAGTTTTACCTGCCAACTCTCCCGTTTTTTACCCCTATCACCCGGACACCTCCCGGTTTGTTATTTCTCCCGGGAAACGTCGCATATGTGGATTAATCATGAATAAGCTCATATGTCATAAATGACGCATATGTGGATTAATCATGATTAATCGCATATGTCATAAATGTTGATCATGATTAATCCACTGAAAACTCTGATTAATTTGATTAAAATGTTTAATCATTTGACAGCCCTATTATAGAGACATCATTCACTATGGTCTAAAGGTCTAAAATAATAAATAATCAAAGAGTACTTTCTAATCTTTCAAATAAACCAGGGCTTTAAATAATCAGTTTGTTCCATCTCTCGTTTTTCATGTTCGTCTGCTTTGTTCGTATGCTCCTTAAATATCTCATATGTCATAAATGTTGATGAAAGTAAAACAAGTACTCTTAATGGAGCCATTATATGCAAGTAACACAGTAGCATAAGTACGAAGACGTTAAATGGAATTTAAAATGGAATGAACCACAGCACCCTGAAGTGTTCTTCCTAAAGAGAGTAGAGAAGGAAAAAAAACTTGAGATGAGCAAAGGTCACCACTTTTATTATTTTTCGATTGGGAGATGCATACAAATCAAATCATCAGTGTCTTTAACTAAATGTTTCACCAAGGTTGTTTTTAAACTTTTGTTTATATACAAAATCGATCTGGTCAGCCAAGATAATTTCCCTGTTAATAATGGGACTTTTTCCCGAAGACGCTCCTGCATACACATCTCGAGATCCCTGTGATCCCACTCGACGCCCTTTGAAATGCCGTCGCTTCCTTCTGATAACCCACAGAATCCAAAGAGGCTGCCAGCAGTTTTCCCCTAAATTATCTTGCCTACTATCAAAGATGTAAGGAAGAGTTTAGAGTGGGCTTAATTTAAGAAAGTTAAAATAATGTAACATAATAAAACACTGATTTTCATGTCAGTCAAGGGGAGTTCAATAGAAAATGCACCTGAAAATGCACCATGCTTTTGAGGTATTGGACAGAACCACATAAAAAACACTTGATATTATGAGCTCAACAGAGAATACCAATAAGTATCGTTAAAAAAACGAATAAATATGTAAGTGAAAAAATGATTAAGGATGAATCTTTGCTTATATCGTATTTACTTTTTAACAACATTGAATCAACAAAAAAATCAAGCATTAAAAAGCGCTTCATGTGCATAGCATGTGTAATCCTTTAATGAACGCTTTATCTAAGCGGTTTGAAGCACAAACAAGACAAGGATAGTTGTTACAAGGCAACTTATATAAATTACGTACTTTTGAACCTACTTTTAACACAAGTAATAGGTTGTGAGAAAATTATTACATAATTCAAGGACTTTCCCAACAGTAGTTTTGTATTTCCGCTTCTAAGCCACGAAATGCATTTTTTCCAACACCAGTAAAATGCAAAAACAAATATAGTCTGAGCACAGAATTCTTTACCAGCTCAGCTCTTTCTATGCAATTAGATACAGCCCATTGCAGATAAATTAACCATCCATATCCAGTACGAACCAGCAAAAAATATGAAATGGTGGATCCACATATGACGGCAGCGATAATAAGCGGGCGGGCTGCTGTTTTCATCTTTTTATTTATATTTAACCTGGACTTCGCAGTGTGAGCACCATCAGCACGCTGAATTATTTATACACGGTGCCACCAACTACTCGCCGCAATTTTGAGTGTTTTTCCCACTGTATGCACGAGACGAGGTGGTGTCTGAATACTAATGCAACGCAAGTTCAGCAAGGACATGAAGTTCTAGCTTCACTTTTTTCCTTTTATCACCATAATGAGGCTACAGAGTTCACTGTCATTGGAGCCGGCTCGAGAAGCTAAGGGTCACCATAAACAACAAAGGGCTAGGACTTTATTAGACCCAAGAGATGAATAGGGGCTGCAGAAAAAAAGCATTCTTGTTAGGGAACATATGTTTCGCTTGCATCCCCAGTGTAAAGGTCACTGTGAGACAGAATGATGTCTCCAGCACATTCATTGCTCCACGGCCTCATCCAAGCATCCATCCATTTTCTTCAGATGAGCAGCGGGGACCCCCACATCATTTATGATGGTGAAATGATGTACTCAGTGGCTGCGAGGGGAGAAAGAGGAGTTATGAGCTACGGCATTATGACTTCCCAGGGTCTAATGAAGACATCACGTTGCTGCTGAACTGCATAACAGTTGCTGTTTTGTGGCATATTTAAAAACATTATTGAATATTTGGACACAATTCGAAAGCCCAGGCATCTGTCCAATACCTTTTAGTCCTAACTCTTAACATTTTAACAAAATGACCCAGAACAAACCTGACGGGAGAAAGCTATGAGGAGCCATATGCAGAGGCACACTAAAGCAGTTTTAACGGAAGTCTTCTAATGGCCGACAAGCACCGTTTATTGTTAACGTGTTATTTGATTAAACTGTACTGTGTGCTGCCACAGCACACAGTAATAGTGCAGAATGGATTTTCTTAATCAGGTAACAAGCTAGAAAAAGAATGAACACACTGTTGCTCTGGCAGCGACAACAACAATTCAAAATATGAAATATACTCATTTAAACAGTAAAATACTAACATTTCCATTCATTGCATGGCTCCAACTTTGTGATAGTTATGGATAGTTATGTGATAGATAATGCATGATAATGATTTTCGATAAAGATTATTTAATTGCACAGTATCTGCCTACCATATTCCTTGTGCATCCCACATAACGAAATGCCACGCAGAGTCACCACCTGCTGCAAGTCGAGGTAGCTATTAGTACATGTAATGTAGCATGGGATGGTGTCCATGGCAACAAAGTTTGCGTGTATCAATATGTAGGTTGTGTGTGTAAAAAGATTTTAAATGAAAAGATACATTTGAAATATATAATACAGTCGAGGAAGCAACTGCAACTGCATTTCATAGCCTTCCTTGAACGTTTCAGGAATCTGAGCTGTGTGGGAGTTGGGGCCGCATTGATTAGATTGTTGAATCTTTTGATGAATTATTAAAATAAAACCTAGGTGTCACAGAATAAACTAACATAGACATAGAAAGGAAAGAGAAGAGGAAAGATAACCATACACTTTACAGCTGCTTGCATTGAAAATGAAACTTCAGAATTTTAAAGTTTTTTACGGAGCAGGAACATTACATAACCTGTTGTGTTAACACTGCAGCAGTTCAATCCTAAAAGAAGTCTTGTCAGTCCCTGTGCAGAGGGTGTGTTTGTGTTGAGGTGGGGGTGATCACAGCCAGCAGGGAAGCAGCTGGAGCCCTCCTGAGACGTGAGCCCATGACCCAGAAATCCTGCGCTCCAGGGCTCCCAAACAACAGGGCCGAGCACCAGAAATCAGACACCTCTCCACCAACTCCAGCGCCGTCGCTGCTCTCCCTGGTCTCAGGCATGCAAAGTCTGCCAGGGGACAACCGGGGGAAGTCGATGTCATTTCAATTCCCAGTCTTGCTTTCTACCCCAAGCCACCACCACCAGCCTTGCCCTTACGGCACCAAGCTGGTACCTCACGCCTGATATTGATCTGTACTTCAAAACCACAACAGAGCCTCACGTTCCGTCCCTCTGCTGACACAAACGATTTGTCGAGATGGGCCCTACACAGCTGACAAGCCGCAAAGCCCTGCGGCACCCTGAAAACCCCCCTTCCAACTTTCCTAACTCCACATGACAAGCAGTGTGTTTTTGGTTTTGCAATGCAAAGCAGAAAAACAAAATAGCAGCGTGATGGACCTGCGACTTTGCGAGACTGGGGTCAATGCAATTCACAAACTTGATACCGCAATTCATTTAACATTCATCCATTGTTCCACATAAAAAAACTCCTGTTTCTGGCGGCAAAGGATTTCTTTTTTACAGACAATTGTATCAGTTCTGTGTATGACCACAGGCTGCGAAAGAATCAAGTAAGACAACTTGGGGTGGGATCTCTCGTGGATGGGTTAAATTAACTCAGTACCACCAAGTAAATGAAGTTGACTTTAAGCTCCATCAAGGAGAATTGTTATCGCCGCTTGTTTTAGAGTTACTGTTTCGTTGCGCTGCTTTATTAAACGGTTTCCTTGTTTTGTTATGTTGGTATGTGATTACCATGTTTAAACAATTCTTCAACCTTAACCAAGTAACTTTGTTTCAAAAACCTCCCAAGTAATTTAACTATGTTAAAGGCTGAAATAACATATATTCATGAGAACTCATTGGTTGAGATATCCACATGTAATGCAGTCGTTGTCAGAAAGCATACACCAGCATTGTTTTTGCAAGCAACTTGGTTGTCTGGATAACCTGTAACAATTAAATATATGGAGAACTCAACAATTCACTAGCATTCCAAAGCATTTGAGTCCCACTACTGCCGTATCCACTGGTGTTCCTGTTTACATCTTTGAATGCAACGTTACAAGCTTGAAATCCCTTGTCAAACACACCAGATAGAGTATCCGTCAGATAACCAACGTCATCCTTCAAAGACATGGCTCATAACCTCTCAGAGTGAAAAGATAGGATGTTGCGGGTGTGAGTGATGAGTCCAGTCTGTCTCTTCGTCACATTCCTCAGTCTGATTACCAAACAAACGACATGCCCACATTATTGAGAGAACACCAGCATTTTGAGATATATCCTTTAAAGCTAAAAGGGCGGAAAGAAAGCTGGTTCTGGGTTAACGACAGCCCAAAACAGATAAGACATGCTGAATGGCTATGCATTCCAGTACGTCTTTTGCCACATTACTCTACCTAAATCAGTCAAAATAATTGATTTTATATCCAAATGTAAATTAAATTCAGCCCAAGTCCTCACTGAAGACTTTTTGGGACCACTTGTCTTCCCACTTATTGTAAAAGGTGACCCTGATGACCATGGGACCGTGTCTGCTCCTTAATATTTTTTTGAGTGGGGGTATAGGGGCGGGGGCCAGTAATTTACTGAGCTCTAGGTCCGAGCAGTCCCCAGCGACGTACAGAGCGAGGGGTGAGCTTTCATTGGACTCAGGGTCGTTGAAGTTTAGTACAGACTAACCTTAAACGATCCCTAGCAGTCATACTCTACTGCAACGCTAAAGACAATTTTTTTACGTCTTTCCTGCGTTAGTCATGTGTGTGATTGCTCCCATCAGCCTTCTCATATATATAAACTGCACCTAAGTGGATCAGCGCAAGTGGCTCTTAGATATGTCTCTGCACCAAACAACTCCTCCCCACCCCCCACCACCCCAGCACAATATTTCACCAAGCATAATTCGCTCGACTTTTAACGAGGTGCTAAAAAATCCTGACATGTCTGCAGTCAATAGTGTAACATAAATTCTTAATACTTTTTTATGAGCTGTGCCAGTCTTAGGTGTTTATCCATAATAAAAACCTTGAATTGTAATTTACTGACATAACATTGTTGCCCCGTAGCTCATATTGCAAATAAAAGTCCTGTTTTTTTTCCCCTCTTATCTCAACATCTGTTTCAGGAGCTCGCCTGTTCGCAATTAGCTTTCTCAGAGCGAGTAGAACCGGACAAGGGCACAGAGCTTATTTTCATTTATTCAAGGCTGCTTATCTGAAATCCACGGAAGGCCTCAAAGTATCCTAAAGCTCTTTTGTTTGTCAGCGGCTCATTGCATGCCTTTACTGTTAAAACGCATAGTTTACCAGGCTATATTATTTGGCTTTCCTCTAACCAGGAGGAGTGAGTACATGTGTGGGATTGCAATCTCAATACAGTGTCATAAAGAAGGTGTTCGCCACTCACATTCCTCGCCTCCCTATCTGTCAGCATGACAGCCACTGAGTAACTGAAACATTTTTTGTGAGATCAGGATAAGGAGGATGAAAGAAACATCTTCATGTTTCTGGACCATAATAATGATTTCATCTGCTACACGCTCACTTCTGTATCTGCCTGCCTGCCTTCCCGCCCGCCTCCTTATTTTAAACAACTTATGTCCACAAGGCGAGATGAATGTTGTAACAAGTGTGTCATGATTGGAAATGGTATGACCTATGAGCAACACAGCCTTGTTTCGATAGTGCCCACACATGGAAAAGTTTTTCCTGTCAGTGTACAACACTGATCTACCTAAAAAAGGAATGTTTGCAGTCATTTGTAGAGAATGTTATTTTAGTAAATTAAGCTGAGGCGTTATTTCAGTAAGGAAAATAAGCTGAATGAACCTCTGCGATTCGCAGGTTGCCTCCTCTCTTCCTATGGTGACGCAATGAGCTGATTATGGGCGGGCTTGTTTAGTAACAGCCAACCAAACGCAGGCACCATTTCCCTAAACCAATCGTTTCTGTTAAAAGTTTAAAGTAGTTCATCTCGCTGCTGCTTTCAGTTGTCATTTCAGCACACACAAGAGGCAACCCTGCATCACCCCTGACACCTCCAGGTAGGAGCAAAACGCAGGGTATCAAAGGATCAGAGAAACCATAGTCTCCACCACCACCAGTGTCTGGACTCCATTGGGGGATAAGCCTTATCGGATCACTGCACCCTGGCCCCTGGCTCATCATACGGCAGGATGGGATTGAAGACCTTAAAGATTTTACACTATTTAGACTTATGGTGTTTAATTAATCATCGTTAAAAGTGTCTCCTAAATTAAATATACTTTATTTTTTAATTGGACCTTTGTCTTGACCCAGGATCATATTACATGACACATGATTGGGAAGTGGGGGCATAATAGGAAATTATTTGTAGTATTCAAACAGAGAATACAATTATACAAAAACATGGAATTCCTCTGCACAGTTGTCAGGGTCAATGCACACCGGAAGTAAACAAAGATGCGTTAACTGAGTTAAAATATTTAATTGCATTAATACTGCCACGATAATCGCATCGATTAACAGGGTAACTTTGACAGCCTTAGTTGAAATACATTGAATAATGCTTAATACTTGCAAAACAGTGGACTACAACAGGGGCCACTATTTTGCAAACCAAAACAAACATACATATATAACGGACATATATTTAAGCTGCATCTGTCTGTAAGCCGCAGGTGTCCTTCTCATAGAACTCAGACCCCACGATGGTCCACCTCTAAAATCTTCATTCTTCTGTGGCTTTTAAGTGCGCCTTATGGTGCGGAAAATGCAGTACTATGTGTTATTGGATTTTTATAATTATTATTATCACCACTGCCAGTAAAGGTGTCATCTTCAATACCCCACTACACTTCGTCTGGTGAGAGTAAAAGTAAATTTCGAGACAGAGAAAGAGAAAGAAAATTTCAAATCAATATGAAAACCATATTTTGGATAGGAGTACTAATACGGAATGCCTGTAAGTTTAAGTATTGAAACAAGCCTAAATGGGGCTCCCTGCCAGTTTGTCGTGGGGTGTGACGTGTCCCCTCCATGCGACCTTTGTTGCATGTCATCCCATTGCTTCGTGCCGTCTCTGCTGTCACTCACCGCTGTCCCGTGGAGCAGAAATGTCCTGAAAAATAATCGCAAAAAAATAAATACGAGTTAACCACGACAAGTCAGTGAAGTGCTTCGCACACACTGCTCGTGTCAAGCTATTTGTATCTCTGCTTCGATGCCCATCGATACATGTGTGACAACAAGTGCAAGCGGCTGTTGCACCGCATTTCTCTATACAGTATAATGTTCAAATTAGCAGGGCTCCATATCTGATTTCTACTCCGATGCAGCCATGTGAAGTCGTGGCATTGTAATTGGGTTGAGTGCATTCCTGTCAGCAGGATGACTTTGAGCGAGTGCACGGAGAGTCATTAGATGTAGAGCTGTCCGGTAAGTGTGTGTGGATAATGTGACCCTGCAGTCACACAGCACGATATGAACTGCATCAAGTGGCACTGACACACTGATTTCATGATCAATCCACTGGTTGGTTGATGATTGCAGAAGCAGCTTGCATGGATAAACCTCTACTATTGATATTGATAAAAGAGGACTTTTCAGGCCTCACTTTATTTCACTTTTTTACATTAACATCAGACCAAACCAAATATGCAATAGCAGTTACCCGTTGTGACGAACGGGCAGATAACTAACACCAACTCTGCATTTCCCCTTGCGACGGAGGTTTGTTGTTGTGGTTATTTTATCTCATTTCCAGCATCCAGTCATCCAATGGTTTACATTTTGTCTATTCAAGCGCCCCGTGAGTCTGATACGGAGGCTAAAGGGTTCCTTGTTTGTCTGTGATTAATGACCTGGGAATGAGAGCCTGCTTGCAAATTAGCCGATCAGAAGCAGTGTAACGATAGCTATAATCACTGATAATACTGATGTAGTTGGATAATAATATTTAAAAAGGTGATCATTTTTCACATTAGACTTGGGGGAGTTGTGGCATAGGGTTACTATACTAGTGTTAATGGATTCAACATGATATCAAGAGTAAATTATATATGCATGGTTTTTATGGTTACATGGATGAGTGAGATGTGTCCTATTTTTGCAAGTGTTAGCACCATTTGAATTATTACATCACTTCAGGAGGTGAGGTCAGTGACATATTCTTTGTATTTTGAAATTGGTGGGTTGTGCTGCTGCCACGCTGCAACTTAAAAAAAAAATTCTATCAGCACGGATTTATAAATTGTATTTGCACTTTCTCTTCTCTCTAAAAAGGCTGACAAATGCATGTAATGTTGTAAAGTGACACTTTCGGGCCAACGATAAATCTCACAAGATGAAAAATTCCTCAACGACATCATCGACTGCCTTTTGTTGTCAAGGTCTTTTTTCCTTTTCCAACAAGGCGACCACGGAGACACTTAATCTGCTGCTTGCACCCCTTTTTTTTCTTTTTCTTTGACAGCAGAAACTGGAATAAATTACGTGTGGAAGTCCAATGGAAAATATGCCACTTCTTGACATGCAAAATAATGAAAATGGATGGCTGGGTAGCACGAATTAGACTGGACACCTGACAGTCTATCGTCTCTCTCTCAGTGCACAGAAGTCAACTCAATCCACATTGCACATCTTTCCCAGTGGAAATGAAGATGTCTCGTCTAATGGGAAGCATAATGGTTGTGGACAGATGGAAGACATCTCGCTTTAGTCCATATCTCCCTGCTCGGTAATGAAGGCAGGGCTTGTTGACAGATAAGGGTTCTGGGACAAAAACAGGATAGAGCGGTGTGTCGCTGCTTAGTATCCAGGCCTCAAAGAAGGTGCAGGAGATAGGAGGAACCATGCCAGAATACTGGAAGCTGCGTAGGTGTGTATAATGTACGACCGGGCATGTGTGTATGTGTTCTGGGGGAAATAATGGTGGGCTCTACTGACTGTTCCCTGCTTCAGAGCATCAGGTCAATACACGCTCCCCAGGATGTGAGGTCTCTGGCAGGCAGGTCATGTCGCTGGCTGTAAAAATAGCGCCTGGCAATCCAATAGCTGGGATTTATGAAGCATGTCAATAGTCAGACTGTAGCAGTGCATCGGCCGGAAGGATGATTGGTGGTCCCTCCATTTAACAATAGGCACAGCCTTGCTGCGAGATTGACACTTCTTCCAGCACAGTAAACCCATCATCTCAGCTGTAAAATGACTCACTTACTAATGGCAATAACTCAACTTCTCTTTTCTTTTGTTGTTTCTGAATGACTTCTTTGTTTTCTCTCTGGAAAAGGAACTTTTCTGAACCAATTTTTTGGTAAAACACATATTTGAAAAAAGAGATTCTTTTAGCCATGTTGTGTTCTTGCAAATATTACAGTTTTTCATTTCTGCAATATAATAATCGTGGTCTTCTTAGCAAAATGTTTTTGTTGTATTTTAAGATTGAGTAGTTGTTTTGGTTTGAAAAAATATAAGAAAAATGTTGGGTTCTCACAGTAGTAGAAGTAGTAGTAGAAAGAGAAACATTTCTTGGCTTCACCTAGGCCACCAGTTGGTTCCCTCAGGGAAAGTCCTGTTTGTTTGTCCTATTGATCCATGCTGACCCTTGTACTATGGCCATCCCAACCTCCATCCTTGGGGACTCACAGACTTTAAGGAGCGCTTGCGGCTGACTTTCTGAGGGTTTCGTTCTGTCCCATTAACAAATCGTTAAATGTTTGACGGCTCTCAGGCAGACATTTCTGCAAGCCCTTTCTGTAAGTCAGCATTAGATGCTGACCAAGCGCATGGGCAAATACATTGTAAACGTCAACGGTTAATGGCACTTCCTGTGTATCAGCTTTTCCTCTGCCTCTCGCGTAGCCTAGCAAGAAGGTGAAAGCCATGTAACCCCAAAAATGTAAATGCATCTAGAGATGGTAATCTTCTCCTTATCTAATTAAGGAAGGTATGCATCACCTTCAGAGCATGATATATGTTGGGCTGAGAAAAGAAAATTTTTGGGTTAATATACAGTAAATTCAATTTAAATGGTAAAGCCAAAGCCCGGGCTAAAAGTAAAATTGCACTCTTAAGGAAAAGAGTAAATCAATCAATAGACTCAATAAAAACAACAGCATTCGAATGAGTTGAGGTTTATGGTTTATATACACAATATCAGAGAGATTAAATAGCACAAAATATTTTTGAGCTACAGCGTTTGTCATGTTGCGGATAACTTTTTTGTGGAGCATCAGCACCTTTTATGTTGGAGCTGTTTCACATTGTCCGGACACTGGGACACACCCTTAGCCAACTGACTGAAGTCTTGGCTGGAAAGTGCTGAGCAGCACAATTGTCATTTTTGAAAAATGAAGACACCTAGTAGAGGGGGACCGAAATAGCAGGGGGGCTCGCACGCAGGGAAAAAGAGTGGCACATGTTGGCTTTCAGGGTAGTTCCTGCGTCTCTGGCTGACCGAGCTATCATCAATCACCAGCTTGTCCTTTTTGTTAAGGTTTCCCTTCACACACACGCTGACCCAACCCCATGAGCCTGAGATATCAGGGGCTGGCAGGAAGAGCAGGTGGGAGGTGGGCAAGATGTGCTGTCCAGTTTTAATAATTAATTAATAAGTCTATGGCGGGAACTTTGTGTGTAGTTTCATAACAAAAGAGCAGTGGTCAAGGTTAATGATTTTGTCCAAAAATCATCCAATAGACTACTTTTAGTGTACTGTGTGAACGACAAATCTTTAGTCACTCTTTGTTACTATGTAGCTGACCCAATATGTGACATAATTACACTCTAATGTCACATAATGTGACTATTATTAACTATGCCACACAACAAATTTTCCTTTTTCGACAAATTGGGGATATGAACATGTTAAGGATAAATCGGCCGATTTTAAATTAGACTTTGATTGTAAATAAACAATTTGAAAGAGAAGTGGAGTAAAATGTTCTTCATGTTACTAATTTATACAGTTTCCCATTCTCGCAAGCTCAATAATAAATAGCAAAAGACCATTTTGGCCACTCTAACTGTCATTTCCTAAAAAATCTCCCCATCTTCCAGTGTTTCTGAGAAAGCACAAGTGGCAAGGAGAAGGAAAACATCTTGATTCTTCCAACACAGAAGCCTCACCCCATGGTGAGCCTCCGAATGGAGTGGTGGTATCATTTCATGCATTATTCAGGAGAGTAAATTAACCCTGAGTATGGATACTCCATCAATCAAGAGGGCTGCCTTACAGAGTGCCTGCAAGGAGCATGTAGGAGTGCTGTGGAAAGAGAGTGGAATGCTGTTAGTGGTTGGTTGGTGTAGCTGGTGCTCCGTCAGATGGAGTGTAATGGAGAGGGAGTCCAAAGTCACCACTAGAATTAGCCACCCACAATTTCAACAGGTGGCCCCGACAATAATGCCTGGCATGTGGACAAGCTCAGACTGAGGCACTGGAGTCAGCTCAAACATGTTACTGTCAGCTAGAGAGGCAACAAGACAAATGGAATAATGTCTGCTTTTTCTAAGCTCCGTCTTCAACTAATGCAACTTTGTACTCAGAGTTTAACTCCAAACATTCTGTATTGTATTGAGGGAATGTTCTTTAGTTCATTATGCCCAAATTATGTTTTCCTGGCCTCACATGCCCTTTATGTTCTCCGATCAACGCTTAAAAATTTGATTATTTTTTACAACTTCAAATTTGCTAAACAAATTAGGAAAGTTGAAAGGCTTTTCCAATGAAGACTTTCATCCGAGGTAATGGATCCAAGCCCAACTCTCTCCAAAATAGCTCGAGGGAGGTTTTTATTATTTTTTTTTACCTCTTAGTTAGACTAATGTAATTCTCTGTATATAAGTGTACAACGGTTGTCTTATTGTTTGCATTTAATACAAAGCGCAGCTGCTCATCTTATCACTGGAAAAAGAAAAGAGGATCACAAATCACCAGTGTTGGCCTCTACTGGCGTCCTGTCGGTTTGATGTTGAAATGATATTGCTTATTTTAAATACGATGGTACCAACTTTTATAGGCAAAATAGCATTTTTATATTTTAGTTAAAACAGGGAGGTTGCATTTGATTGCATCAGGAGCAATAAAATGCTCCTGATGCCATTCTACTACTAGCTTACCTGTTTACAGTTTGGATTCATTTTAATTTTCTTTCTGATGATACTTTTGCCAATGGTGTTTTTAATTTTGCTGTCCAAATAAAGTTTGACTTGACAAAGAAACACAAAATGACATTGCTTGGGGTCTTTTGCAAATATTGTGAAAGATCTGTATTATGTATTTTCAGTATGGCTTGTAGGAATGAATCACATGTTAACAATCACAGCCCCAGCAAACATAAAGGAAGCAAAGATCATGTCCTTAAAATTTGAGGTTGTTAAAACAAATTGTGTACAATAACTATCAAATAGTGTTACCCTACTTCTGCTTGTTTGAGATGTGCAGGTTCAAATTTTTGTGTTGTAATGACCTTCTAATTGCACAACATGAAAAGTGACAGATCTACAGAGTCAGCAGGATTCATTGTTTAAGGATTATTAATATCTGTAAGATATATGTATATCATGAACCTTTATGGACTTGCATGTGATGAACACTGTTGTCAAACATTTTGACAATATCTATTCTTCTAGCTGTAAATTCTTGAACTTACTAAGATTTGTTTAAAAGGAAATCTTTTTTAATTTGTTGATGGTAATAAATAAATTCCTTTAATCCCCTGTGGGATGCAAGAAAATGTTTATTGATTGAACAACATCAACATGTCCTAAGGCATTTTTGCACCTTCTCTGTAAGCCGTTGCAGATTCTGGAGAGGTACTTTTCTTCTCTTCCCTTTATATATATAAAAAAAAAATATTAGTTTGGAAGTCAGGGAGCAGTGGCAAGGTGGCGTGATGATGGTTGGAGATGGATTACTGTCCGAACAGTCTCTTCAATTAGAGCTCCCCTTAATTGGAAGAAATAAACTAACATTTTCAGGTTTCTGCAGCAGAGGAAATGAAGTACCCTTGAAGGCACATTAAACTGCACTGCTGTGTATACCTTACATTACAGATTCAAAGCATTATTCAATAGAGAGGAAGGCTATTAACTCTGCTGCTTTCTGGGATGTGGTCCAAGTCAGATCAGAATTCTGGTACAGTTTGATTCCCCATATTAGACGAGGCTGCTGCTTTCTTCCCGTCGACAAGCTGAGGACACAGCCATAATGATGTTAGGCACGGTGGTCCTATTTGGATGGCTGTTTGTTTAACAGCATATTCACTGGCTGTTCGCTGACAAAACTGGCGGGAAAGCTCTCGAAGCCGCTACTGATGAATTATCATATAGGTGCCTCACTCATATCCATTGTTTGGTTCTCATCTCTGGCCCACTACGCGGCAGAAAAACAGACAACAACGATAAATATAATACGCGTTATCTGGGCTCAAACAAATGACAACAGTAGTGATTAAGCATCCTCTCTGCTCATGGCCTACATCGGCCCTCATTTTCTCCGTTTCTCCATTTCTCTTCCTCGTCGTTTCTGCAAGGGGGGAAATAAAAGAAGACACAGAGACAAATTCCGTTTGGGACCTTAAATCATCTTTCATGGATTGTGTGAACTCTATCTTCCTCTCTGACTGTTAATCTTCGACAAGTCTTATTTTGCCAAAACAATACCAATTCCTGCTTGTTAATAAAATTGGTAATCATGATGTTTCCCTTTCTTTGATTGATCACCAAAATATACAACAACGTAGAACATTAGGTCTGTTACCTGCTGATAGATCTGTTACATGCTCATGCCCACAGGATATAAATACATTATTTTAATACACAAAGGTATGTGACGCCAAGATGTTCTCCCCTAGAGCGCCTCAAATATTGGTGCTTGGTCTGCGGCCGAATGTTTTAAAGTACATCCCTCTACATGTCACTGATGACGTTTCAGGTTTGGCTTGCTACCTGCATATTTTCTTTAAAAAAAAAAACTGGATGAATAATTCTTGGGATTAAACTCCAAAATGTGTGGTTTCGTTATGCCATTTATACATCTTTTTTTTTTAGACTGGACCACAACAACACTGAAGCAGTTTCTGCAAAACTTAAATTCCTGTTGTAGCATTTTAGAAGTTCTTTCGTTGGTCCGATGTGGGAAAAATAAATAATGTTTAAAGAAGTTAATCAAATTAAAGACATCACACCTAGAAAAAAACTCTTTCACTTTATTCTGTTGACCTTAAACTAATACCGTCGCCACAAAGTGATTGAAATAGCCAATGTATTGTTGTTAAAAAAAACAACCATTTAGACAGTTTTTGAACATCGACTTACTTCCATAAAGGTAAGAAGTCTAACGTGAAACATGTGGCCCTTTGCTGCATCCATTTTAACCATAAGAATGGGGTTTTTGTGGCCCTACAGCTAGAGCCATAAAATACATTACGCAAATGTTTTCAATAAGTGGACTGCCCATATAACTGCAAATTTGAAGATGCTAGTTTTAAAGTGGCTCTTACAGCAAAATGAAGTAAACAAAAGACAAACATTTAAACCAATATGGCTGCCAAAGCAAGGAACCAATCAAACAGCTGAAAACGACATTTTGGAAGACCTTCCCTGCCAGAGAAGCTCAGCTGCCCTGTGCTCGGATGCAGCCAACAGATACTTTTTTCAGTTTTACAGCTCTATCCCGTTTCTACAGGCAAGTCCAGAAGCAAGGTGGTAGTTATGTGGATGGGTTCGATTGCAGCCCTCTATCTGTTGAAAAGTGGGAACAGCAACTGGCGACGGCCTGTAGCAGTCATGCAAAAATGCAATGCCTAAGTGTCTTGCTTTTGCAGTGTTCATGGTTCTTAATTGTTGTATCTAGTGGTTTTGCATTATTACTCAGTATATGTGCAGAGGAAGTCTGATTTTTACAATAATTCTCTTAAAATGCAGTTCACCTAAAAAGTGTCATACAAATATTTCCCTCTACCTGTAGTGCTAAATATCTGGATTTTTGCGTGAGTTGCTGAGCTTCGGCATTTGTGGTTATCATTTGCATATTTCATGGTAGGTGTGCTGGAGGTCCTGATCTCAATGGAAGCGTGGTTTTTATTGCCGTCATAAAATATGGAAGATATAACCAATATTTCTACCCAGTATTTGTTTCTGCAAGTCTCGCATGTTTCAAGAAACTCCACGGCGTCTCGTCTGGGTTCATAATATCGTCCGGGGGTGTTCATCGCCTTCCCCTTATGCCACATGCCGACAGTTTAAAATACTTGTACTCAGGGTGCGATTTGACAAAAAAGCAGAGGGGGGGATTTTTTTTTTGCTGCCGGTGTCGGCATGCGGGCTGACCGGGGAGGGAGGGGGTGCTGTCGACCAGCGCACCTCCGCGGATACGCGCGCGTGTCCATATGATCACGCATTATGTTCGCGGAAGTTGCATCCGCACACGCACATTACGCGCTGTGCGTAGGGAACCAAATGTGTTTGTGTTGGATGACGTTCAGAAATATGCGCTGTCTGCCAGAAGGCTGCTAATGTATCGACACTGAAGATTAGATTTTCAGTAGGCGAGCAGTTAAGAGTTTAAGTAGGCGAGCAGTTAAGTTGCATTCATCGCTATCAAGGGGGGGAAATCATTGTCCTCACCGGAGATAAAACAAAAAAAAAACAGAGGGAGGGAAATCCCTGTCCCCCCCAGCAATAAAAATAATTTAGCAGAGGGGGGGATAGGAAAACCAGAGGGGGGGAAATCCCCCTCATCCCCCCCCACAAATCGCACCCTGCTTGTACTACTACATTTGTCAATGGAGCTCAGATTGATTAATGCAGCAGGATGTCAGCAAAGACATACAAAGCACAACACAACATCACGCACACTTTTGGTCCATTTTAAATGATTTGATGTTGGCCCCAACAATATGAAATAATGTTGTATTATATGTGATAGTACATAGTTATTCCTCAATGTTTTTCCAACATTGTGACAAACAGTTTTCTGGAACCCTTTGCACTAAGCTCACTCAATAGTGTTTGGTGTGAATGAATTTGGCTGCGCTGCAACACTAATTTCAATGTTCATTAACTTTGGAATGAACTCGAACGCCATCTGAGAGCAAGTCTTTTCCACCTGACATCAGTGTTGGACCTCACTAACACACAGACATAGACAACCGTTGCTGTCTGACGCCGGTCCGACCCGTGCTAGACCCACTCAAATGAGACAGCTGTCTCCCCTACTTGCCTCATTAGCAGAGACTCCAGTCTGAAGTGCCGTTCTTACATTCCACTGATAAACCGGGGACGTATGATATATTACATTCAATAATTACTAGATGAAAGTTCAGTTTCACTTCTCTGACTGTCCATATGCCCACTACATTACTCTCGATTGGCCATGCATGCACGCTTTCGTGTTTTCTCTATTGCTTGCTCATCTTCTCTCCCCTCTCTTTTTCTCAAAGTTGATGAAATTTTGTTCTGTCCGTATTATCAGCATGATTGATTAAATAGTGGTTCCTGCTAGCAAAGTCATCATAACAAAGCCTACCACCGTGGTGAATCTTGTGGAAGGTATGGTCCACAAATTTTCGTAATAAATGTGTAATTTATGGTGAAAACATATAATTTGTTCTTTAATGTTAAACGTTTGGTTTTTAGTCCAGTTACCGAATTGGACTGAAAACAAAACTTTTAACTTTTGTTTGCTTCAGTTTACCTTGGAATTTTTGGAATGCCCCCCAATTCATATTATATTATCTGCTCAAACCTTGCACTAAAGGCCTCTGTATTCTTTGGATGAACCGCTTGTTGGATATCATTTTGCAGACTGGGTGGGATGAGTAACTGGCATTACCTCAGCCTTTGGTCCTGTCTTCCTCCTCGGTGACATCAGCAGCCCACCTCCCCGCCTGTCTGGCAAACTGACTGAAGAGGCTGTGAAAACTGTCATTTCCATGGCCCGGTTCCACAAGATAACAGAACTTTAATAGAGGATTGCTGAAGCCCACTGACACCCTGAATGACACCAGATGAAACAACTTTACATGGCAGCATGAATGCAAACACAATGGTTTTGACAAGCAAGCAACAGCTCAGGGACAGGGATGCAGTGGCCCCTGGACACAAAATAATGCACACTCTTTAACTATGCATCAGACAACTGACACAGAGGATGAATTGCGTGTCTTCAACCGTATTAGACGTGACATAATAAGGTTGCTCGCTTGGAGTTCAAATGGAAAAGAAGGCATGGACCTTGAAGTGGACAACTGCTCATTGATTCCATTCCTCAAAGGCTGTGTAGATGCTTTGAATTAAATCAACACAATTTATTTGGGGGCAAAAAAGAGTCCCTTTTTATCACTGAACCAAAAGCTTCAATCTGCTGCTGATGCCAGCCGGCCTTTTGGATGAACCTCAACCTCGTAAAGTTTTGTGTGAATAAGAACCACAGCACTCACACCGAGGGTGCGATTTGACAAAAAAACAGAGGGACAGAGTGGGGGGATTTTTTTTTTAGCTTGCATAACGAGGGAGAAAAACGCAAAGGGCCCTAGTCGGGTCCGTGGATTAGTCCCCATCACAACATGGCAAAACCTTTAATGTTAATTTAGTTGTTTTATTATTGGGTTCTGTAAAGTAGGACGATATGCTGCTCTGAACGCGTTTCATGTTAGGTTCAGCGCTGTTTTCCCTGCAAAGTTCCCGCACTAAAATGTTCCAATGTTTTTGTGTTGGATGACATTCAGAAATAAGGGCCGTCTGCCAGAAGGCTACTGAACAGCTACTCTGATGTATTGACACTGAAGATCGCTAGATTTCAAGAGTAGGCTAGCAGTTAAGTTGTATTTATCGCTATCAAGGGGGGGAAATCCTTGTCCCCACCGGAGATAAAAAATAATTTAGCAGAGGGGGGGATAGATAGGAAAACCAGAGGGGGGGAATCTATGGTACACCCCAGATACTGTAGGTGGACCAAAAAACAAGCAATACATCCTGTATCTAACTAGGCCCTATATAAAATTGTTCTCACTATAGCAGACAATTTCATCAGAACTTGACATAGCTCAGACTCCATTGCCAACACCGTATACCACAAAAGTCCCTTCATAAAGCTAATAAATAAATAAAGAATGGGCAGTAGACAAGAAGTGATCACAGAGGTAGGGAACACCCACAAACTTCACCAAGAATTCACTGGGCTTAACTTGCTGTTGAGAATATAGTGGTAGGGATGGTTGTTAGGAGTGTGGGTGGTGTTGGGAAAGCAACTTAAAACACAGCAATGAAACAGGAAATAACACAATCATAATTGCATTACAGGGTTTTTGCTGCTAGGTACTATTTGGTGTGGTTTTGATTTATGATCTAATAATGCTAATGTTAAACCATGTAGGTTTAGCATCCAATAAAATAAAATATTCAGTAGAAAGTGATAAACTGATTTTTTTAAGCAACACACAATACAAACGTTTAGCAGTGGGAGGGCACTCAATTCACAGAAAATGAATGTTGAGTCAGTCTCATCTCCTCTTGTGATAAAAATATCCCAGACGTGAGTGCAATTTATGATAGCTTTATACCAATCTGTGTACTTTCGGGTTTCTCCTTTTCTGGGGATCAAACCATTCAAATATTACCTTTCCTTGCTATCTGAAGTAGTTTCTATGCAAAGTTACCAGCAACTATTTGAATAAAGCGAAGATCTGCCCCCAGAAAGCAACAGTTTTTGAAGTAGAAACCTTGCTGTGACACACTGAAGGTCTCTCCCTATGTCTCTGTTCTAACTCTATTTTCAGAATGCTCCCTCTGCAGTGAGGGGCCAGCTCTCTGCCGGTTATTCAAGTCAAACATCTTGCGAGGAGTCCCGCTGAGGACAAAAGCAAGGAGGCCTGGACCATTAAAAGTGATTACCAATTCACAGATTTCAATTCTGAGCAGCACCAGTGTTTCCAACTAAACAGAAGAAGTATTTGTTTACCTTGTTGTTTCAATGCTGATTAAAATAATAATGGATCATGAGGAGCAGAGTCTGTATTACAGCGGCATTGCCAAGCTTGTTGTAATGAGTACGTATTGACAGTTCTGTTTTGAACTCAGTTTAAAAAGCTGCATGTTCCCTCAAATTGTCCAAATACTGAGAGTTGCTGGTTCTCATGCTGTTCTTAAATCCCCATGGCAATTGAAAACAATTTAGATTAGCACAGTTAATGGGCTACTCACTGTTTAATATATACATCACTAACGGAATTGTTGTTAGCATTCATGATAATTGCATACTTTCTGTATTTTTGTACAGAAATCAGACCTTGAAGTAAAAACGCAATTTAATACTTATTTATATAAGACAAAAGACAAGAACCACTAGACAGAGTGTTAGCTACTTTGGAGTTGGATATTTCTTAAATAATATCCTTTAATATCAGTTCACTCGCCGTTAGACAGTGGTATTGCACCGCTGGCTTTCGGAGAACTGTGTCAAGTAAAAATATTAAACTAAGACTTAGATTTCAGTTTTTCTTAGTTAGTTGCAGGGGAAAAGAGCGCGGTTTGGTGTCTAATAGATATTTTCTGGTAGTGTCGTGGGTTAAACTCTTAGGTTTGGCATTAACAATGACCAAGCCAAAGTATTGAACAACTTGGGTATTGAGAATATGTTTTTTCAGGTATGTGGATGAAGTGTTTTTGGACCTATACAACTCACAATTTTCACTTTTTAATTCTGTCCAAGACATTACGATGTGCGGCAATAATCCAGATGTATCCAGATGACACATTACGAAGTGGCTGACTTGGATTACAAGGTATTCAGCAACAACTATTGTTTATCACCTCAGTAGTCTTTTGGGGGACAGAGGTAATCGACCATCCACTATTTGTATGAAAATGTATATCATGTTGTACTATTAACCTTCCAGCTCTTCCTTCTTTATTTCAAAGAAACTACTATAGAATATTAACTGCTTTGTGCGTGTCATTGTTGTCACCTTTCATCAAACCGGATGTAGGTGAATCTAAACTAGTTGCAGAAGAACAAGAGGGGGAAGCAGAACATATATTCATTCAACAAGTTGGGTGGATCAACCTTTTTAGAAAATGCCTTCCATTGTCAAGAAGAGTGATGACTCTGTAACTAGGAAATGCCTCAGCAAGGGGGTGTCACATAGCAGACAAAGTACAGGTGCCCCGCCTGCATGCATGCATATGTGTTCCCATCCATCGTGTGCTCTGGTCAGTCGTCTTAAAGGCTACTTCATCACAGCCTGTCAATGGGACAGAGCTGCTCACTGTTTGAGTTCACTGGCCTGAGACGGGAAATGATGCCTCCATACGCCTCTTTTTCAACACATGTCTGTGAGGAAGCACAGCCTGGCATGACTCATGCAACAAAAATTCCATGACAAAAGCAGGAAATAACAAACAAACTGAAAAATCTGAATCATTAAAATTACCTTGAAAAGGAATCCAATCTAACCATTCATTTACCTCTAGTGATATTTATCTCTAGAGGTAATTGTGCTTTTTTTAAGTTATAGATTGACAATTTGCCTTCATGACGTCTCCAAACAACAATAATACAACGGAGGTAAATTAAACTGTGATTTTAGGAGCAATTCAAGTAACATTATATTTTCCTCGAGTATACCTCAGGTATGGGTTTTGGAAAAATTAAACTTAATAAGCCCAATTACTCTTAAAAAATTAGGTAATTTTGGTTCAAGGCTATGGCATTGAGGGCGGCATCATTTTTAAATACATGTTGAAAACAGAGTTCCATCATGAGTCCCAGGGAGAGGTCATTACAAAGCATTTGGTTACCAATTTCCCTTTAATCTTTCCCCTGAGAATTGGAAACCTGTGACGCTTCACTTTGCAACTACTTTGGGAGACATTTTGGATTATTACCTGTGTGGGATGAGGTAATTCAATTCCAGCATATCTCCATGCATACTGTGTTGCTCAGGGCTGGTGGATACAGCTATCAGACCCATTCTCACGATTGTCATCTGGCTGTCAACCTCCCTCCCCAACACACACTAATTTGGGCCAGGTAATGAGGCAATTAAAAATAAAGATGTGAAACTACGGTGATGAATATTTGTAGGCCCTTTTGTTGTGTTATGATGAGCACCTAATCTGAAATGTTCTGGATCATTATAAAGTTAATCAACACATATTATCTAGTATGATTTAAGGACTTCTTCCTATATGACTGCTTGTACAGTGTTGGCTCTTGCTCAGAGGCTTTCTCTTGTATTCGGTTCCCTTTAAATTGCTGATATATTCATGGGCAGGTCCTTGAAATTCCAGCAAGGGTTGAATCAAAATTTATTCCAGATTGTCTGTGCGGCGGTTTGATAGAGAAACAGTTTGAGAGAGCTGTTTTGCAAAACTATGGTTCTCTCCTCTGGCCTATGGGAGGTTTGCCACAGATGTTGAGCTGTTTGTATCCACTAATGGGTTCTTTTGAAATTTTGTCTCTACTCCCACTCACGGACAAAAAACGTTTTTGTGGTAACGTTAAAACAAATCAAAAGCCAATATGATGATGGGCTTTCTTCAGATCCGGGTTGTTTTATAAATATGGCTTTGTGTTATTGAAGTATTTTCCCCCTTCTCTGCCAGTTTAGGTATCAATGCCAAGGGTAACCTAGGACGTCACAAATCCAGCCCAAAATCTGAAACATGATGGAACTGATATACAATACCGGGGATTTAACATGTAGAAAAACACTCAAAGGTACACATATATAAGTAAATAGAGAGTACTAGACATCACAGCAATCTAGATCCAGCCTTAGAGCACCAAAAATGTATGAACCCGCTTGCTCAAGTCAGGCGCGAGCAGCTGCAATATATCCCACAGTTCCAGTAATGTTTACTAAAACAGTAGGGAATTACTGTGCCCTTTCAAACTCTCTGTGTAACGTTGCTTTGAAGTCGAAACCATTGGCTTCAAAAAGGGAATTTGTTGGTAAAATAATGTGTTATAGAGACATATACAGTATCTTAAAATCCCACTAAATCATCATTGTTGTGAAGAGGATTTCCCTTTACCCGGTTCCCATATCTTAAGTTGAAACAAGTGAAATAGTGTAACCAAACTACTAATTATTTGAAGAAATAAGATTTTCATGAGTCACCATAGAAGTCAAATAGATGAATTTAGCTGTTGCCAATAACACAACACATAATATCCTTTAATTTGTTGTTTCTTTCTCCCCAGCAAAGCTAACTAGATGCAGCCCATCATTTTGTGCAATAAAGACCAACAAAGTGGAAACGGGTTAATTCGAAAATGTTTCAGACCGTTTCTAGAAAATCCCGTAACAACCTGCAAATAAATTACAAGTCGAAGTGAAGGCCACACAGAGCAACAGCTCTTCCGTGCTGTGCAGCTGCCAATAGTTGCCGACTCCCAACAGTCCTGCCAACTGCTGTTTGTCCCCTGTCTGGCAGACATGTCCCTTTAAGGCTTTTGCAGGCTGCAGGACACACTGTACTGACAAGATAAACACAACACACAGTTAAGTTGTCCCAAATCAAAATAATGCGTGTCTTTTTCATCTTTGAAATGCCTCGGTTAATTTTATGTGTGTAATCATGTTCATGGAATTTTTGTATGCGATCACATTTCAGCTCATTCGACCGTGATATATCTTTTGGCCCCAAAAACTAGGCCGCTTTTTTCCTGCACTTGTTGCCTGCTGATCAATACCATCTTTGATTCTTTGATCACTGAGCTTATTCAGGCATGAAGTTACTGCAAGCCATATTGGTACTGAACCGTAGATACTGCCAGCGGGTAGATCCGAACTGTGGGAGAACATATGGGGTCAATTAGGCAGAGTCTGCTCCTGGCCGAGGTTCAACTGCTCCTCAATGGGGACCTGCAGAATTGGTGGTCTCAGGCCATTTGGCCAGGCAATTGTGGGCAGCCTGCGAGTTAGCGACATGAAAGTATCAGGTGTTGGCCAGTAAATGATCCAGGATAGGTGAGGCTGGGGAGCAGATTGACTTGCTCTGGCTCTGTTTGCAGATAGAGAGCAGAGTAACCATGCGTAACACAATGCTCTTTAAACACACTCTATATCAATACTTTATTCAAATAAAGCACATTTTTTTAATTGACATAAAAAAACTATTACTGGTAACTTTCGAAGTTAGAAACACTTTGCATTTAACGTGGTAGGCAGATACCATGGTTAATATATTTTACATCCATAAAAGTCACTTTGAATGATACTGTTTTAAAAGGAATACAACAAGGGGATCAAAACCATCCCTTCAACTCGACAACTGACATATTACTAGTTACACAACTGCTGTCAGGAAAGTTTCCCAGTTGAAGACTAAAGGAATCAGCATGAATCCCACATATGTCCAAGTGCTGTCAATGCACATTCCATTCACCCTCTTCATCAATCACAGGTTACTCATCAAACTAATAAAACTAAGCCCCTACTCTGATTAGGGCGGACAGCTAATCATAATAGGGGTGCATCTAGGGTAGCTAATCAAATTCTTGACCTTGCCACTGAGTTTAGTTTTTCAAGCTTAGAATTCTGGAGGTAACGCCCGCCGAGTTTTGCATCCACTCTTGGGATTCCTTTGGGAGTCCAGACACTGGTGGTGCTGGTAGAGAAGAAGTTGCTCCAATTTCCTGATATGCCAGGTTCTGCTGTATATTGGAGGTGTCAAGGGTGGTGGCGGGTCACCTTTGGTGCATGCTGAAATGACAACTGACAGCAAAAGAGAGAATAGTCTTTTAACGTTTGCCAGCAATGATGCAATTGGTTTACGCCAACGTCACCCACGTCTGGTTGGTTGGTACTACTCGACCCCGCCCCTAATCAGCTGGCCGTGTGTACCCCAGGGAGAGGAGACCTCCGGGGAACGGGACAGCCTGTCCAGTATTCCTGACTGAATTTTCGCCAAAGTTTTATTTCAATCACAGTGGCAACTGATTTTTTTTCCTGTTGTGGTTACGTATATATTTAGGCTGGAGCTGCACTGAACCCACATAACATCACAGAAATGCATGTGGATCTTAAGGAGGCGGGCTGGTGCATTGCATTTGAGGTAAACACAATTTAGAGTGAAACATGATAACATTCCATGAGTCTTCCGCTGAGGCTATGAGCATGTTCTCAGATTAAATGAACCCTGATGACAATGTCCAAGCCAAACACACGTTTCCACGCTTCTATCTGTAAATAAAGCCTTTTAGGTTTGTGAGTCATCCATGGTTGCTCAAACTTGGCCTTTGGCGCATAATAGTCTCCAAACAGACTCCAAACCACAGTTTACGTTTCCCATAGCAAAGCTATCCATCAAAAAATGAAAGCAGTCTGAGCTTTTCAGATATTTACTTCTTTCCTCCTTCTGCAGGAGGAATCCACAATCTGTCTCATGTTGATGGACATGGATCAAAAAAATAGAATTGCTGCTAGCGGAATCAAGGGATGTCAAGATGCAAAAAAGCCCTTTGAGCTGCCTGCAATGAAAAAGGTTATTGATGATGCCATGGAGGAGTTTTGATGGATACAATTTTCCTCATTGGTTATTTTAAATATGTTTGAATGTTTGCATCCTCATTTGCAAGAGAAACTTTATGAAACTTTGTAGGAGTAATATAGACATGGCAACATTTTTAAAACAAGTTTGATTGGGCAAAAGACACCATAATTTAAATGACCAGACCCAACTTCCACCCCACCCCCTACACACCTAAATAAGATACATTTTTTTAAACATTTTTTGTCCAACTGAATGTCCATTGAGAACCACTTTCATCAAAATATCCTCTCTGCCAAAATCAAAAATAATTAATAACTAATCCTATTATTTTAGGACACGTAGAAGAAACTGAAGGTAGTGTAGTGTTATTGCAGCATCAGCATTCAGGTTGCTTAGGCTCCGACTGTGTACCCTGAACTTGAGTTCATAACAACAGTGCAGAGGAGGGTTGTTGGGAGTCATAAGAGAGAATTTTTGTCGGGGGATGTTATTCTAGCCATGAGTAATCCCGGTGTCCTCTACAGTCATTAATTACCATAGCTTGGTCAGTGGCTAAACATTTCAAACTACCGTATTTTCCGGACTATATGTCGCTTCGGAGTACGAGTCGCACCAGCCATAAAATGCATAATAAAGAAGAAAAATACATAAATAAGTCGCACTCGAGTATACATCAAGGTCAGTGGTCGGCACAACCGTCGGGCTGGGATTCGGCGCTGGGCTCTTCCCTCTTCGCTCGCCGCTACTGAGGGAATCTTTGTTAGTTTCTTTTCCTCCGCTTAGTAATATCCTTAAATTCAGCGGGTTGTCTCGTCTGATCTGAGGTCATAGTCGGATGAGCGCTTTTGAGGATATACGTTACCGATATATACAGATATAAGTTACCGCCGATGTGGAAACGATCAACACAGGCCTAGATCGCCCTCTTGCGGTTTAGTGTGAAAATGTGAAATTACATGATATGTTCGAAAAATTTTACACATAAGTCGCTCCAGAGTATACGTCGCACCCCCGGCCAATGAAAAAAACTGTGACTTATAGTCCGGAAAATACGGTAGTAATACAGAATAATTACAAAAACGGTTTCAGAGAATTCTGATTTAAAATGCAGTAGAGCAATGTACAGTCCTCTTGTACCTAGTGTTCAATGACACACTTGTACCCAGCTGTTTACTGATTGCAATTGTGTTGTAGAGACATTAGCTTCTACCATTAACTTTTATTTTTTGCTGATCTTGCCGGTCCAAATGGACAAGCTGAACCATTTTCCACCACCAGACTCCCTTTAGAAAACCTCTCATTTCAGTGCAAAAGGGTCAGTTAGTCCTGCCATTGCCATTCTGGTCAACCTGAATGATTTTGTCAGAATCGGAGTGACACAGAAACTGATGATGGTGCTGATGGTCTGGTTTACTTCTGTAGGTCATATGGAGGCATAAGTATTGAATCAAGCTTGTATTAAAATCCATTTAATAGCTTGCAGTAATTTTGCTGACAAACACACAACGACTTAATTACTTCTGACAAGTTTCCATTACATGCTTCGGTCATTCATAAAAATGACCTAGTAGCCAAGAGTTTTTTTATTTCTTTGGATTCTGAACTATATCTAGTTTTTAATCATATCATTCCTCAGATCTGTCTTGGGCCCCATTGTGGTATCTTCTTGAATCATGGGAATGACTGATAACTGTTTATTTATTCACAACCTGTTTAAACATTAACCTGTTTTTGTTTCTCGCTGTTTTCAGTTTTCAGCCAGCACTTTGCACAACTCCAACATGGCTGAAAATGAAACTCCCGCTGCAGCAGACTTAATGGAAGGGATTACCTTATTGCAACCGTCAGTCCATGTTGAAGCCTCACTAATGACTGACGGTCTGCTACAATTGTGAAACGTTGATATCCTGAATTAGCCACAATTGCGACTGATCAGTCAGTTGTCACTTAGACATAACTCAGTTTGGATCACACAGTATGAATTATGTCACTCCGACTCCCATCACTTCAAAGCCCTTGGCTCTTTCAGCTGGCATTTCACTACCGCAAAGCAGCAAACACTAAGGCAGAAAGTTGCAAACAACAAAATTGCTTCCTCTTTATTCTGAGGGTGACATTTTCATCCTCATGCATCATTTATATGCCCCTAGATAACTCGATCGGAAAAAAGGAGACAGAGGAGATGAAATTATAAAATACCAGCCCTGCTTGGATTAAAGTTGTGTGAGTGAGTGTGTGTATGAGAGCGGGAATATAGATACTACTCCTGTCTGATTTTATTTGTCGCTATGTTTGTGTGACTGTGTGTGTATCAGAGAATGCCACAAATGTCCATGAATTCCATTGCATTCCAAGCAATGTTGCAGGTCTAGGGGATAATTCCACCTTTCAACTGCTTCCCATTTATTTCATAGCCGCAGCCCTGTCATCTCATCCTGGTCAAGATGAAAAGCATTGTTGTGTAAAGAAATTGAAACGAAGTGTGTGTGTATGGGGGTGGGGGGCATATTATCTATGACTCAATGGTACTTCCCTGGGATAAGATCTAATTCTGGGAGGAAAATGTCTTTATATGGCCACCTGCTGTCGTCAGCTTTGTCCCGGGATCACAAGTTGTTCTGGGTGACCGGTCTGGGGACACGGCGAGAGGAATGCACTCAGCTTCCCACTGACATTTAGATCTCTTTATTTTCTCTTTCATTCAGGGCTGGCTGGAAAGGATGAGGGGGAGTGGTGGTCGGCTGATGCGTGGTTCCTGGATAAGTCTGAGGGATAGAGGGGGTGTGTCACAGCGCAGAAACCACTTCAACAGCAGCATAACGGACTGCATTCACCACTTCCCCAATTCTACTGCAGAGAGCACCGTCATTGGAAACACTATACTCCAAGGACATCAGTGGTTTGGTCAGACAACAAATATATATATATATATTTGTCAAAATTGTCATTCCACCATGACAGCCATTATGTAAAAATGTGCTAGAATGTCACCAGTCCTCTTCAACCGGCTGGCTTGACAGATGTGAGTACTAACAATGGCCTTGTTTATTACTTTCATTATGATAGGTTTGGCATAGTGGCCTTGGGGATAGTCTTGAAGAGAAAGGCTATCAGTGTCCTGGTTTTGACTTTTGGATGCAGAGCAGCTACATCATGTCATTGAAGAAGACTTTGGGTTATTTCTGCGAGACAGTGTTAAAATAACTAAATACATTTACATTTACAAATACATTTAGGATTACCAATCCTAGCCTACTAAAAAAATATTTAAAGACATTAAGGACACCCCGTCGGCCATACCGTTCGCCGGTCGGATTGTCAGAGCCAGCCCCCCGTCGGTTGGATCGTCAGTGCCACCCCTCCCTATGATTTAAATGGTCTGGCCCCTTCGGTCGAAAGGGGGCAGTATCTGGCCCGAAACTGAACTGAGTTTGACACCCCTGGATTAAAGGTTTTGACCTCCCAGAATTGGCAATACCACAGAGGAAACATATACAGCGTTGCATCAGAACACTTTACACCAGCCCGGTAAATTTGCTTTATTACCTCACCTGGCCCCACCCTAGTTGGACTAGACCACTGCATAGATGTGAGGTAAACCACATAATGATATGTTCCTCCACCCTTAATTGTCCAACAGTGTTTGATCTCACAAATATAGAGGAGAATTTTGCCTGTCAAAAACACCAGCGTTAATACACAATGCTGCTTAGACACTCACACATATTATTGATTAGACCAATTAGACTAAAGTAAACATAGTAATTTATGTGTCCACCCTCTGACTTACTAGGGGAAGGTTGGCTGACTTAGTCTGATTGTAGAGAGGGATTTAGGGAATCTGGAAATGTGCAAAAGGTATAGAAAGGAACCTTTCCTTCCAACAACCAACCAAATCAATATCCCTCGAAGGCTACATCCACACTATATAACGTTTTTGTATAAAAGCACTTAACTTTTGCAACATTGATGCTCAGCTTCCACAGTACTCCCGAGCTCTATGAACCCTTGATCAGAGACTTTTGACAGCAATGCTGAAGTCGTTTTACTTTGAAAACTCTGGGTTGTGCTTCAGTCTGGATGGGCAGAAATGGAAAAATAAAAATAAAAAAACGATTGAGAAAATACCCATTATGCTTGCTGCTTGATTCGTTCTCATAAGTCCTGACCTGTCTGCCTTCTTCAATCTCCTATCATGTTATTGTTTCTCAGAAGATAACTAGTCAGCCATCAGTGGTTAATTTTCACTTGGGTAACAATTTCAAAAGGAGTTGTCGACCTTGTTGTCTATGCTAGCAGCTGTTACACAGTTCAATTCGACATTTAATATGATGGTACTACAATCTACATGTGCAGTAGGCAGGCTATCATTCCAATGCTTGCCGACAATACCCGTGTCCACACCAAGGTATCAGCTCTGACCATGCAAAATGAGTTTTAAGGTGCGGTGCAATAGCCAAAGATTATGTCTGAACAAACACGTATATGTTCTTTTCAACTGTTTCAAAACAGTTTTGTATAACATCCTCCATGCAACCTTTATTTATTTTCACACTGCTTGAATTGTATTTTTATAAATTAGTTTGGTCATTACAACTGATGGAGGCATTTCACTAATATAAAGCTATGTACGTTGTTTTGGCTTTTTTCATATAGACACGGCACAACGTTGTCGTTCTTAATCAGAATTAGGCCCTTTGTCTATAAAAGTTTAAGAAGCTCCGCCTTAACGACCCAAAAGCCAGTCCCTGTGTGGAAGTGTGACACTAAATCACTGCAGCTGCCCTTTTATTGGACAAAGTGAGATATAAATCGATAAACCCTTCCCTTTCAAGTGTTATGAGTTTACGCTTGCATAGCGTGACTGTATTTCCTCTGATAAATAAATAGAAGAAAGAGACAAATACTCCTTTGAATTGAGTTAACTGGTGGTTGTGCAGGCGAGTACTTACTTATCATGCACCTCTTTGATGGAGGGAGGTGAAGGGGTCCGTTGGTCGCAGTGAGCTTCTTGTGTCTTGCAGCAGAACAATAGAATCCTTGAAAAGAAGTCAGCTCAGAGCCAGGAGACAAATCTCCACATAGATACAACCTTTTGTTCCACCCTGAACAGAAGCTGTTGCTCAAAGCCACATGATCATTTGCCAGACATGCCATCTCCCTTCTTCTCTGGATGGGAACTGTGCGTCCGCCATTTGTCTTTCCCACGCGCGTCACCAAAAGACGGGCTCCATACAAAGTACACCCTCGTAACTCATGCTGTTGTTCTCACTGTAAGACGTGATCTTGTCGGGAATACAAATGTTGACACATATAAACCAAAGTGCCGCCTGCTGATTACAGCCAGAGGAAGATGGAGCTTTGGTTTTCTCTCTCTGCTCAAAAGCGAACATTCATCTTCACAGACATGAGGTCTGAACCCCCCCAAAAAAGAAAAAACACATCTAAATGTTGTTAGCCTGACTGTTTTCAAGGTCCTTGTCCACACATAAAACACATGGGAGGATATTGAGTTATTGTTTATCAATGATGTTGTGTATTTTCAAAATAAAACATGAGAAGCAGCAATACACTTATCACAGTGAGCAGGCATCAAATGCACAGTTCTAGTCACTCGTCTGCTTCACTGGCATACAGAAAGCAGCAGTAATAGGTGTGAAATCTGTACAGGAAGTTAAAAAAATAAACTGCACGTTTCTATTTTTGTGCTGCTTTCGTTTCTTGGGGACTGTGTGGGTGTAAAGAGCATTGAAATGTCCATAAGTACCAGTCTATTTGTAAGTAGTACGTTTTTGTCACTTAAAGACCACGTAAAGAAAGGCAGAAAGAAAGAAAGACGCCTTCTCTTTGAATTCATTATTATTCATTATTCAGAAAATCAATAAATATATGTCCTGACACAACTTTCTTCCGATATTCATTGTGTTGAGTTCAGTGAGTGAAATCTTAAAACCCATTTCATTGACCTGTTTTTTTGCATTGTCGTCATTTGATTGCTTTTATGCTATTATGTTATTTACTCATCAACATGGTTTTGTTGTGTTGTTCATTTTTGCAAAGCACTTCGCAGACACTGTTTTCAAAAGTTGCTTTATACATTATGAGTATTATTATCACTAAATAAACTAAATACTTTATAAAATAAAGCATAATAAAACATTATGAATAATAGCATTAATATGACTGCAACTACATGTGCGCAACGGTATCCAACGTTATCAAGTCAAACTTTAAATTCATACCAAATTACAAAGAATAGTGCACGTGAGATTGTAGTGATGAGCACAAAAAAGACGTTAAGATCAAATTGAGGAAAATATGGTGGGTTAATATTTGATGAATGGAGAGAGATGAGTTTTATTTTTTTAAAAGACCTTTTTTCCGGCCCTTCTATTTTGCTTCCCATCCGAGGACCCTCACGACACAGCCATTCCTCTGTCCCCCATACCTGTTCTCCACATGTCCACATGCAAGTCTTTATTTTGTGCATCTCAAGGTCTCCACTTTCACGGCGGTGGAACAGAGAGGTGTTTCTTTGGGAGCAGAGGCAGCGGCCTGCTGCCGGGATCACCTTACCCTATACAGCTCCGCTTTGTTATTGGATCTCCTGGGCTGAAGGACACAGTGCATCATCTAACCCTCCGTAATGCATGCAAGATGTCCAATCAGCGCCGCGTTTGGTCATCACGGCCGCCTAGCCAAGCCTCCTTCCTGCAGGCTGTCGCGGCTGGACCCGGGAGACCCTTCTCTCTGATGATCTCAGCAGCAGATCTCTGTTTCCCCCTCGCCCCCTCCTCTTGCCCACCCAATCCAGAGTCCCAAGTTTCATTGGTGCTGGGGAGGGGGGAGGGGGGGATACGCGCGGACATGGGTGCCCACCATACATCAAACTCGTTAAATATTCCATCCGGGTGGAAACGCTTCTGACTGCGATATCACACCGGATACAGAATCAGCCCTTTATGGAAGCTTATACTGGTGGGATCTTTTTGGCCTTCGAAGAGAATTTGACCCCAATGTATGTTTCTATTTTGTTTCTTCTGGGCTAATGAAGATACTCAGAACGCAATACTTTGTACCTGTCTTTAAAATCAAGAGAGACCTAAATATACAAACTAAAAATGGAGGAGCTCCTGGAAGCTATTGAAAGGTGATTAAATGTTGGTAGTGATGCCTAAATGACAACTTGGGAAAAGTTCAAATAGAACAGAACATGAACATAGCTCAAAGCATTTATTTTTATACCAAGGAGAAAATATGATTTTAACCTCATAAGAGCGCAGCAAAGGACTGTCCTTCTCTGCCCCGAAAGAAAGATAGAAGATATTAAAAAAAAAGATTGTTTGAAACTAACAGTAAACTATTTTGATTACTCCATCATAAATCGAGTGGGAGAAACCACTGTGATACTCGAAGGCTGATTGACGTTTAAAGTTCAGCTCTAGGTGTGCTAGACTTCCAGCTTCACTCACTGTTCACCATTTACGTGGTTACGATGATGTTGGACAAAGCATGGCCACATCGGCAAAAAGATGGAGGCAAAATGTTGGGAATAACTGACTGCACAGGAAAAAAATATATGCGCAGTACTGTGGAAAGCAAATTAGGTCAAAGCAGCAATGTGAAGAAAGCATTGTATTTTACTTTCGTTTTCCCTTCAAAGTACGTAAACATACATATATCTAATCTAATTCAATTCTAATATATATTTGTTCTTCCTTTTTAGCTTATTTGCTTAATTTTTGCACAGCAATTACGTTATTAGTGATAGGAATGGTAGCCCTTAAAGTATTATCCACGATACATCTACCAGCTTTAAACCAGTGTTTTTTGTTTTATCAAGGAGGCACGAATGCTGAATTCTACAAAGTACCTCAACCGGTTGATTGAGAGAGAATTCCTGCACTGGCAGGTGTCGGCATCGTCCCCGCCGTTGATGACGGATCGCAAGTGAAAACAAGACGGCGCACTGTTGGACGCTCAACACCTGACGTGACACGCTCTGTCTGAGCGAGCCTGCTCTCGTCTCACCTACTACAACGGCACGAACGACAGCTGGCATTGTCTTGAGCTTTATTTCACATCTCCACTCTGACGCTACCTGTACATCTTTAAAAAAAGATAGCGAATAAGCAACCGTCGTACAGCTCTATGGCCAATCATGCAGCAGTAGCTGCAGTAAATGACAAAAAATTTAGCTCTAAAAGATGGTAACACTTCCGAATTGCAATGAGAAATCTCGGGAGAGGAGTAATGATTTAAAAAGGCAGCTAGCACAACAAATTAATATCTAAAAGACATGTATCGCTTCTCCCAAATGTCTCTGTGACGCGTCAGTAGCTCAGAATAAAATATCAGCCTGCATAGGCAGCGTCGTCTGCAGCGCTGCAGACCCAATTCAAAATCAAATCGATTTTCGTTTCCGCAGCTGCAATTGAGGATGGAGCGATCTGGAATTTCAGTGCGGGAAGGGGAGACATAACCAAGCAGGTGCACAGTTGCAAGAGCTTAAAAAAAATTACATGCAACTGGGACAATCAATATCGTAGACACACACACACACACACACCCCTCTACCTAATTATGGAGTTAAGTGGACCATCAAGACGACATGCAGCGTAAGTAAGGTTTTCTGCCACATCAATCATCGTGGGCCCTGGCCAAACCAAATATGAGAATATAGAGAACCATCAAATTAACGGGGATTTGAAGGGGGTGGGCGTTTTAACTCAACTGAGCACAACCCTTTTTCTGCAGCCAGTCCGAAGTGCTCGGATCCGGTAGATAGTGTGGGGTTCACGAGCATGCCCGTAATCCGCTTAATGCCCCGGCCTTCGCTGGGATGATATTAATTAATAAGACTTATAATCAGAGCTGATTTCTGTGGATGGGTTGCACACGTATGCCGCCCTGCATCAGTTTCTCCCTCCTACCACAAATAGCTCTGGAATAAATGGATTATCTCGCACAGATTTTGCAGGTGTATGGAATTCTCTTTTTAGCATTTAAGGATAACTTTTAAGACATTTTTTGGACATCCAACACACTTAAATATATTAGCATTACGTTATCATTAACATCTTTAATCTTTACTGAGACTGATTCGTCCCACTGTCCACACACTGTAGAGGCACGGTTCAGGCACGGGGTTGGGGGGCACATCAAAAGGTCCCAGCATGCAGACTGGTAACACGCAAGGAACACGATATATGATATAAGAAACAGTCCGCTTGTGACAAAAAACTATAGAGATGTGATTATATTGATATGTTACTCCTTTCAATTCTAAGTGCAGTTGTAAACATCTAATTCAAATTGGGAAACACAAACACATTACATCCGTGTGTCACCCTGTTTTATTTCTAAAGTAATGACAATATTATTCACGGTCATTGATGAGAGAGACTTTTGGTTCAGGCATGATCGCTTTCTCTGTTAATACTCCAGGAAAAATACTAAATACTTGTTGAATAAACACATTCATTCTGGTGTGGTTATATCAGAAGCTAGTGTGTGGTTATATAACAGAAGCTAGTGTATTTGGATTTGCAAAGGGAAGCAAAGCAGACAGTTGTATGTTCTTTTGATCTGGTGCTGACTTTGAACACTGAATTTAAAATGACAAAGCAAACACGACAATGGGTCTCTACTTTTCTTGGCTTGGTGTCGAGCAACTTGTCTGGCCTGCACAGAACCACTACAAAGGTTCTTTACACAGACGTCTGCGCACACACACACACAAACTCACACACACACAAAAATATCTGTTGATTTAAAAAAGTGTGTTTTATGAGATTCTTCTCCAAGCTAAAGTGTTACCAAATATTCTGCCCCTTGGAGGACTCCTGTGAGAACATGTTGCAGCTTGCTATCAGTAATGTACACAGTGCATAAATTGCCTGCGTTTGGCAATCCTAAATCACAGTGGGACTTGTTGCACCTGAGCTTCAAGGAGATCCTGTTACCTTTCAGAGATGGGGGGGGGGGGCTGATAGAATTTAATGGCTGGGCTTTTGTTTGGTGGAGCATTCATCTGTGAGCTGGGGGGGGGGCATACCCTCCAATGTATTAGGGGGTGGGGTGTTTCAAAGCAGCATCAGGCTTTAAAGTCAACAACGCAGCTGTGTTTACACAAAGGCCTTCAGAAGTTAGGGCCAGTGCTAGGTACTGGCGGGAGCGGGGGGAGGTTTGAGAAGGAGGATGTGGGGGGGGGGACAAGGACAAGATGAGGTAATAACAGACACTGACCCCTCTAGCCCCGAGACACATCAGGAGAAATACAGGATGAGAAAATATTTCCCTACCACGACTCAGGGGTCTGACATTCTTATCTTTGTGGTGCCCTGAGCTCCATCAGGGATCACCTCAAATTGCTGCATTGGAGCTTGCAATGGTGGAACAAAAACAATAAGGAGCACTATGCCTTCACCCACATCAGTACACTGTGGATCCAGTCCAACCTGGTTCGGGTGTTTGTTTTTGTCCTTGTAAAAATAAAGAAATATATGAAGAGACGTGTGGTGGGCCCGGTTGGACCGCTGGTAAGGTGTGATGTCATCTGTTTGAATTAAAGTACACAGAGTCAGCACGAAGTAGCAGGAATTTGTGCTTTCCCAGGTTGCCTCCTTTCTCCCTGGGGGAACGATGTCAGCTGATTGTGGGCGGGCTTGTTTAATACTGGCCAACCAGACCCGGGTACTGTTTCTGTAAACCAATTGCATCAGTGCTGTCAAACGTTAAAACTGTTCTCCTCTCTGTTGCCGTCAGTTGTCATTGCAACACGCACCAGAGGCAACAATCCACCACCCTTGACACGTCCAATAGGCAGGAAGACCTGGTGGTCTCTACCAAAAACACCTTTGTCAGGACTCCCAAAGGGGGTATATGCCTTATCTGACCTCGGCACCCAGACCCTAGGTTTATCCTACGGCAGGATGGATTTCAAGTCCCAACAGCGTTTTATAAATAAAGAAATATATATGCCTGTTTAAATTCATTGAAAAAAAGAAATAAAAAAGTACTGCAAACTTCTGCAAATGTTAGTTTAAAAATTAGTTAAGTTCGGCTATGAAATGCCCTTTTTCCTCTACAGTTCAAAGCAGCAAACATGTCAAAGGAATCCAAAATCCCAAAGGGGACTTTGGAGGTGCAAACGCCAATCCGTACCTTCATTTATTTGGTTTCTTTTTGTTTTATCAGCGTAACTTCTACCTGTTCTCCTCCCGGACGCCTTCCTCGTCACGGCTCATAGAAACATGGGTCTGTTCTGGCTTTTCATTCACTTATTGCCGGATAGTTGATAGTAACCACAAAGGAGGAAACTAGCTTGATATGTCAAATTAGCTTCAAAGAAATCATAAGAGTGTTACACATGGGGGATTTTAGGGAAAAGTAAGGATGGGGATCTTATCATGGACAGTGTGGAAAGTAATCGTGGCAGTATATCAATATATAATGTATGAAGAAAAAGCAAAAAATATTTTTTAAATCTCAGAGTTAATAATGCAATGCTGCTGGTGATGCAATACTATATCAGTACTTTGATCAGTAATAATTGAATAGACTCCGTGCAGCCAGGACCAAAACGTAAAATTTGGTAAAGCTTTTAAATGGATTAACAAATTTAACAATTTGATTATAATCCATGAAGTCTGCCAGAAGCCCCACAAAAATTTCTTATGAGTGAATGACAATGACATTGTTCCTCACTAAAACCAATTAAGCGCCAATAAGAACCAATGTCCTCCAAGTGCAATTTAAAATTAATTTATTGTTTGAAATATACTGGCTGTGGCTTTGGATTTGGAGGACACTGTCATGTAAGTAATGGACTAAACTGTGTTGCTAGTACAAAGAGCCTGAAATCCACAAGAAAACCAAACAAATACAGTTCTCATTATTCACATGAAATGAAAAATAATTTAAATATGCTCGGCAGTTAAATACTGTTATGTTGAAAATGAAAAAACTGCGGACGAACAAAGGACATCTTGGATCGAAAAGTTCTGATCAAAAGAATTTAATAAAGAATAAGCGTTGCGCTAAATAGTTAACACCTCGGGCGAGGATTCGCAGGCTTCTCCAATCCACAGACCACAGCGAGTCCTTTGACTACAACGTATTTAGCTGTCTGCCGGTTCCACCAACGAATCCGTAACAAGGGGACACACTTATTCATATATAGACAATTAAAATGGTGTGCTAACTATTTTATCGGCCTAAAAAAGTTCTTCTGTGGTAATTGGGTTGGAGTTGGTGGGGTCAGCAGTCTCCACATCTCTGAGCACATGACGTCTTCAGGTGCGTTCGAGGTGGGCCGGTATTTGTTGTTTTCCATAATTAAAGGTACACTATGCAACCGGGGTTAATTTTCCAGCGAGGCTCCCCCAGAGGCCGAAAATAAAAGTGCACTGTCATAAAGACGCTCCGCTGTTCTCCTCATTTCTCCGTCAAGCAGAGGTGAAAGTAAGCCGGTAAGAGTACGGTCTCTGAAAAAGATTGCACTTTCAGTATGACAACACAACTGCTAAAGTTGCGCGAGTGTATGCGGTGGTTTGGCGCGAAGTGTATGCGGTCAGCCCGGCCCGTACCACCATAAAATAAAAAATAAAAATAAAAAGCAAGACGCGTTTGTTTTGAGCTCAGCAGACAGGCGAACGCAACGAATCACCATGTCTTCTGCGGTAGGTTAGTGACTCATTTGTTCCAATTTTCAAGTTTGAAACTGTAGAATGTTTTCATACATTATTGGCAGAAACCATTCCAATATTACTTACAATCGCATCAGCAGAAACGCGAGGTCCGCACCAGCCTTGCAGCCTTCTTTCTCTTTTAGCTCTCGCCATTCGGAAATCCAAAACGGTAAGGAACACATTAATGAACTGAAAAATGTTGCATAGTATACCTTTAAGTGGTGCAATGAGGTTTTTTGAATGTCTCTCAGTCAATATCAGTTGTGGTGCTATCAAGTATTACCTGCATGCTTTTCGGTTGATTATATTACATTGAATACATTCATAGCTTTACATTGGTATTCTTCTATTGATTACAGTTTCAAAATTACAGTGCTTTTACAATATTCTATGCAATTTTTTATGCCGCTGATATATTTCATGTAAACCACTGCTATCAATGCTTGGATTTGGAGTTTGTTGAACAAATGTGGATAATGGAAAGGTGATGACGCCTGCAGGAAAAGCAGCTACATTGTGTCACATGCTAATGATGTAAGAATATTGTGCGAGACTATCGTCTTTGACCTGCAGGGGTTAAACACAGCACTTCTGCCCACGTGACCAATGTGTGTGTCCCTTTTTAAAATCAAAAGTAAACGCTTAAAACTTTTACAGCCATTTGCCAAGTGACATTTTGTGTCTCTGAAAGCAGAATGCAAGGCTATAAAGCTAAAACAAAATCACTAGATGTATTTCTGGTGGTGAGACGTGGTTTGCAGGAACGTACAAAAAAAGTTGTCCGACTTATTAAATTATATTGTTTAACGTGTTTTTCAATTTGGAACTTGAAGTTTCACTTCAAAACTTCAATTTGAAGTGTTAGAGGGGTTCCCTTCCCTTCAGTTGAGGCAGCGTAATCTTTTAATCCATTAATACTTTTAACAGTTTTTAATAGCAAGGGACCACCGAAAAAGCTGAATGCTCCATATTTACATTTGCTGGCTATTCCTTCCTTCTCCATCAACATTATCCTTGTGAAAATGGAAAAAAAATTGTTGATTAATATTAATTCCTGAGAGACACGACAAACCCTGGGACGCTGGACAGCCCCACTTTGTCTAAAAGAGCATTACACTTTGTCATATTGAACAAGTATGGAGCAAAGAACCAAAGCAACAGGGCCATGCTTTTTTATGGCCAGTTCTACATTTTCCTTTGTTGCGACGGTGTGTGATGAAACCTCTGCGGCTAAGGAGAGGAGAAAAGCCCTAAACTCTGTCATCAAAAGGCAGCTGACAGTTATTCAATTTCAAGAGGACAGCAAGGGGTGTTAAAGATTTTACTGCGAAAGGATTTTCACTGATGGCAGGGCACATCAATTCGGATAAAACAGGGCGCCCGGCCTGCTCGGATGACACAAATCGCCGCCTCGTTAGGATCAATAAAATAAAACACAATGCTGCAAAAGCACAAGTGCAAACTGTGAGGCTCCAGAGGGGTTCAATAGCTCCAAAGAATGTGTGGGAATGAAGAGCTCAGGTCGAAGGCGAGCTTCAATCCCACCAACTCTGCCACAAAATAGAAAGGGAGAGAGCAATTGACCCATGAACCGGGCTGAAAGAGAAATCACTTGTTCCCGCAATGACTGCGTTCCACATCGGCAGAGAGCTGGCGGATGTGGCCTCGCAGATGGGAAACTGCGTTGAGGAGGAGTTAAAGGTGAAGGGCAGTTTGTCCAGCGTCTATGGGCTCCAGCTAGTAACACCCCACCTCCAAACAGGCGCTATGCGATAGACACAAACACGGCTGAGTCTTGTAAAAACTAAAACGGAAACAAATGATCCAACCCATTAGGCTGCTGAGGTGAGTTTCCTGAATGCCGAATGGGACGTTTATTTTAATCCAGCTCTTGTTTGATTACAGACAACCGCCCTTTCATTTGCATTCTCCTCTCCAAGCTCAGGAAGACTGAAGTGGGTGCTTATGTCTTCCGTGATGGAGGGGCTTATCCGGCTCTTTGGGGAGCATCTGTGCAATGCCGTGTTCCAAATGTTCCTCTCCAACAAGCCCCTCTCGACTCATTTCCAGACCCAACCCAAACCCCGACATGCCAATTGGAGCAACTGGGGTTTGGACCTGACAATTTTCCGACTAGACCCACAGCGTCTCTTAATACAGCACACATCGTCTTACACATGCCCCTTCGAACGGCTAATTTACAGCCGTTAACAGAAACAAATCCTTATACACCAATACCAACAGAATATTGCACGAATAGACTAAAATAAAATATTGAATTAATTAATTTGCCCCATAAACTCCCTATAAGAAGTCAATTTAGTTTGTCGGCTGCTCTTATGAAGCCTTGGCTTCTTTGTTTAGGGAGGAGGATGTAAGCAAATATATGACATTTTAGGTCAAACAAAATGTGACAATTTACTTTCATGAACTAAAAACACATTATAAAAAAAACACAAAAAAACCAAAAAAAACACAATTTCTAAAAAATATATTTTTTAGAATGATTAGCATTTCCATTCTACCAAAATCATAGAATTTGATGCGAGGCAGAAATTGGTGTGGCTAGTGTAACGGGGCAAACTAATAGAACAATCATTAATATAGCCTATCAGCGGTTGATTTCCTGCCTCCCATGTGTTAAAACTGGCTCTGTCCCAGACTCCCAAATCCCCCCTGTGATCTTGACAAGCACCATTATCTCCCCCTCATGACCCCGGCCTTGGCGAGCAGCTCCCACCCTATGCCACTGGTCATGATTTAACTGTCCGTGGTGTTCCTTTTGAGGGATGTTTTAAAAACATCTCCCTGATAATGAGGTGGATCTCTGCACTGCTTGCACACACTGTAGCCCGCCACTACTCATCCGTCTTCCTCAAATGTATCTAATGGCGTATTTCATGTCCCTGTCGGTGCTGATCCTGGGGGGAGGGCGGCTGAGGATCTGGTGGCCCCTAGATATTTTTAGAGCCTCAAGAATAGAAATATAGTGGGGATGAGTGAGAAAGGTTGGTTACCTGACGGTTCAAATGCACAGAGCGGCTGCAAAAATGTTTACAATCTTGGACACGTACGAAGTCAGAACAGATAAAGGAGGATTCCATCACAAAGCCATAATTCCTCCTCAGTAAAAGCCCATGAATTTGAGAAGAAGAAGGCTGGGAAATATATATGGCTCTCCTGGGAGGGAGAAATAATTCATAGGAAAGGTGGAGGAATGGATTTTCCTTGTAGCGTAAATACACCCATGTATGCAAGCATTTCGAGAACTAAAAATGTAACACTACTTTGCACAAATGACAAGATAATGCTTCTTTGAAACAGCCCGTATCAATTGTCTCCGCTGAAGCCGATGGCAACTTTAAAAGGTTCCCATAATTATATCTTGGATCCCCTTTAAAGCTGCTTGCCGCAGCGACAGGCTGGGGGCCGGGAGTGGGGTGGGGAGGGGGGGGCCTGATCCCGGTCCTATTCAGAAACATCCCTGACAAAGACATCAGCTTCTGACAGTTTAACAAAGAGAGGACGAGAGGAGAAAAGAATATATATCAGCCAATGCAAATATTGACCGGGTACCACGATTGGTAATTAGTTGCAAAAATCTCAGATGAAGCGAACGCTAATCTGCTCATTTCGGCAGATGAAATTCTTCTGGGGAGGAAAGATAATTCCTCAAAACACACATCTGCTGTGTGCAGTGGCTTTTTCATTATACAGATTGAACCAGTCAATAGGCTGTTCTTCTTCTGCATACTAAATGCACATCGCTTTACTGCTTAGCATCAATTAGAGTCCTAAAAGATGTGGTAGTATTTAACAAAAACTCAAATTTGACACGTCTGGGATGTACTAGTGATTTTAAGGCACTTTTTACCTGACATTTAGGGTTTTCCTTTTTTTAGAGTAAATTCATCAACAAAAATGACTCCTTTACTAAACTCTCTTATGACATTGAAAAATGACTTTTTAGAAATTCTACACCTCTTTCCAGTGTTCGAGTGTACCCTACAAGCTTTTTTTTCAATAATCTGCGTGAAAGAAAGTGACATAGTATGGACAATGAACGGCTGATTAAATGCCGTGTTAAAGCAAACTGTTGATGGGGTCTATTTACTCAAAATGCCACATTGTTTTATTAAATGAACATCCTGATCTATTGAAGAGGAATTGAGTTTAGAGATTGAGAAGATAAAATCCAGACCAGAGGAGCGGCCCCCTGATGGTGATTAGAAAGAATGCAGGTTAAAGGCGCTTTCCATTTCCAGAGAACACTTGGCATGAATTCGGCTTGACATTTTTGTGAATGTGTTATTCAGTTACAAAAATGATGGGCAAATCAACAATAACCACTGCATCTGCGGAAGAATGCTTGAAATATGAATGGAAAAAAAAACAGATAACAGTTCAAAAATTATCAAATTAAGTGATGCATGAAGAGGTTGGGATCCTTTCTGTACGTATTTATGTATGTACAAGGATGATGCCCCACTGCAGCTCTGTTTGGGTGAAACCTGAACACTGGAATGCAGTGCCGCTCATTCACTGACATGTTTACTTCCCTGTATGACTGGGCATGGAGAGGGCAACATGTCAGACTCTCCAGGGGAGCTTACAAGAATCATTTGGAGGAGATGTTTGGATTGTTGGATGGTGGGAGAAGTTGAAAGGAATGGAAGGGGGTCGGAGGTCAGCAAAGGATGAATAATCAATTTAGGAGGAATTACAGGCGTTACACTTATTTGCAAACAATATAACATCCCTGATTGAATCTGGCAGCTGGAGAATGGTCTATTCTGTGGCGGTATGCAGCCCCACTTCACATATGAGTAATGGATATGAACATGGCATGCTTTACAAAGAGCAATGGATAGGGGAGAGAGGATAAAATGGCACATTTTTAATTGAATGTGGCGTCCACAGCCTGGCAGACAGGCGCCTTTCAATCGCCCCTTTGACTTATGATCCGCACTTTTCAATAGTTTCGCTTTGCACGTTTAAATTGCTTCTATTGTTGTGTCCTCCCTTTGATCAAAGCAAACCTCTCCGGCCTATCGAGTTAAATATTAATTGTGTGCCTCAGGAGGATCGCCTATCAGGCTGAAATCAAACACTACAGTGAGTCCCTTTGGTGACAACAGAAAAAAACTTTTCTCCATGGCTATTGTTTTCCTCCAATCGTTTAAACGCCTTCTGTAAGTCACGTGTTTGTGTGGAAGGACATAATAAGGAGGTTTTGTCCTGAGTTCCAGCCTCATGAAAGTCTGAAATAAATGTCCACCACGGACAACACTGTAACCAGAGAAGAGAAGAGGGCCTGATGGTCATTCTCTGACTTGTATGATTTCCTCTGGTTTGAAATTGCAAAGAAATCACAATCTTGTCTAGCAGGAAGTAAAATAAAAAAGGACATTCTAGCAATTCTAGCATTCATAGAATCACATCCAAAAGTTTTGGGATGTTTAGTAAACCAGCTTTGAACTTTATTCATTTCAGTTGTGCAGCTTGTGGTGTGTGTGTGTGTGTGTGTGTGTGTGTGTGTGTGTGTGTGTGTGTGTGTGTGTGTGTGTGTGTGTGTGTGTGCGCGCTGGGTTTACTTTTAGCCTGTGTGGGAGATTGCAGGGTCAAGGAGGTCAAGGAGTTCTTGATATCACTGGGATGAAATGTGCCTAATGAAATCTCTCTTCCCTGGGTGGCCCGGGAAACATACACACACACACACACACACACACACACACACACACACACACACACACATACACACACACATTGAGAGGGAGTTGGGAGGATAGAAAACATGGTCACGTGGTACACATGCATAAAAAAACCCAGAAATACAGACATTCAAATGATGCTCATATATTTCTACGGTCTCACTTTTTGGAGTCTTCACTAACATGAAGAAACTACTTCTGACAATATGATCTTAATTTAAGGTAAAATGACATTGGGCTGATAATAGGCATGAGAAAGCATTGACAATGTTTGTTTATATGGGATATATTTTGTTCACTGTGAAAGCTCATCCTTGACCTTGAAAAAGTACTTTGACAAAATAATCTTGACTCAAGGGCTGCTTAAAAGGATAGTTTGGCTCTTTGAAGCGGGGGTCTTTTGAGGTACTTATCCATAGTGAGTGTGTTACCTCCAGTAGATGGCAATTGGCACACTGCCAGGCTGGAGAAAAAGACAGCAGTTATATTCAGAATGTTTTTACTGCTTTACCCTCTGTCACAGTTGTTAAGTTATGTTCTCTTCAAAGTCACAAAACGCTTTTGTCCAAAAGAGTAATTTTAGCTCACACTACATGGGTGTCACTGGTCTACTTATGTATGGGATTTCTGTAACTTTTAGTATTTCATAAGTTTAGTTTGGACACACCTAATGGACTCAAGTCTGATTTTTCTCTGTGGTTAGTTGTTTAGGCGGGTTTTCAGTTTCCTTGTAAAATGCTACCTATCCATTATACTGATTGTTAGCTTCTTGCTAATTTGGGTGTATTTATATTTATTTATATATATATTTTCAGTAGCAGAGAATTTGCCTTAAAAAATACTATACGAGAAGAGAACCGCTGTGCTAGTAGAATTGGAACATGCTGCTCCTTCACATGGTTTCAGTACATTATAATTCCGAATCAGGATGTTGTCAGTATCCTCCCACATGTTAACTTGCGGGCAGGAAATTGGCAGAGCTTCCTTTCAGATGAGAAGGGCTTTACTTGCATTCCAAGAGAATCGCTGCATGCTCTTTTGGATAGATTCATGCTGGTGCTTCTACGCGTGCTAATGTGCTGCCTGATTATTAAGCAGGGAGCAATTATTTTGTTTTGGAGTGGATTATCTCGTTCAGAAGACTCCTGCTTTCTGCTTGGATTATTCAGGATTCTTTCCCAAATCTCAACCACAAGTGTCTCTGAATGAAGCAAGTAATACATCGGCTGACTTGTATCAGCTGAGGTGCGCTTTTTTACGCAGTTTCTACGCAGTTTTGTAGCTGAGAACAACCAATCAGTGTTGCAGTTGCAGTTGCAGCTGCAGCGCAAGTCTACCAAATCCAGTGGGCCGTGACAAGTTATGCTTGAAGTTCTTTGTAATGAACATATAGGGTCATATCTTCACTGTACTTGGTAATCATTGTACGCCCCCTCCCTCGGAACACATCCCTGCAATACAAACTGTAACACCGGGTCAGGTTGACCCGGTGACCTACGACTTTCACACAGGAGACCATATCTAATTCTGGGAGACCAGCTGAGGCATACCTAAATTATGCGTCGCATAAAGGGAGTCTTCCTTCCAGAACTACCGATTAAACTCAATTTTTGTCCATCCTCTTTATTGATTTCATTGGGTCTCCAGGTCTTAGTAACTACCTTTATGTTCAAACATGTTACTACTGACCAGTGTTGGGCACGTTACTTTAAAAAAATATAGTAATAAAGTAATAAAGTTATAGTTACTCACTACTTGTTCAAAAAGTAACTGAGTTAGTAACTGAATTACTCTACTATAAAAGTAACTTGTTACCAGGGAAAGTAACTATTTGCGTTAAAAAATTAGAGTTGCTTACAACGGATGTCAACAAAGTTTTTGCTCCTGGATATAATGTACACATCACTTGCACGTTCTTGCCTTTGACCGCAATGAATTTAAAATAGTGGTTATATCTCCACCTTGAAAATACTGTAGCAGGTCTTAAGTTCCTAAATGTGTATATGGTTCTGATTAATCTATTACGTGGGCCAGGGTTGGGGTACCGCCCCTTCCGGGGTAATGTGTGTAGTTTTTGGCTCTTTATTGGCACAGAACGTTGTCAAAACTGGTGTCAGAAGAAACCTTAGTCGGATTAATGTAGTCGACCGCTCGGGCATTGGCGGACTTCTGTTTGGGGGACGCTTTTTCTGGTGGAGATGGAGCGTTCTTATGGCAAAGGTTTTTATGTCAAGAAGGAGGAGGAGGGCAACAAGTACGGATATCCTCGTCCGGTTCAAGTGCTGGGAGGACAGCGTTTTTCAGCGGACAGTCTATGAGGGAAGATGAAACGTGAGTTACAGCCACCAACATCCGCTGGGGGTCCTGGCTTAGCGACTGCTAGCGCTGAAGCTAGCTACACGGCCCGCAAAAATTGCCGCCTGGGAACATGCATGTACAAAATGTAAACAAAGAATGCGGTGCCCATGGACAGCAAGTGCTGGTAGGCATAAAGACGCCGGAATATGCGGGAAGGTCGGACTGGGAGGCTTTTCATGCTCCGTTCGAGAGTAACGCGAGTAACAAACTCATTTAAATTTTAGTAATTGTAACTGCGTTACTTGATTTAAGAAAATAATTTGTTACGTGCTTGTTACCGCTAAAAGTAGTGGAATTACAGTTACTTTGTAACAAGTTAGTCCCAACACTGCTACTGACCCCAAAATGGCCAAAACTATGAAAATAAAACCAATGAACCGGTAAGATCCTGTATTGATCGATTGATGTATGTAATATATCTCTTGGTAATGACAGAGATGCCTCTTGAAAGAGACCAGCTGTCAACTGAAGTGAAAACAAAGCATAATAGGCAAAATATCTGGAGGCATACGGGCAGTTGTATTCAAGGCAATTGCCTTGGAGGATGTGAGATGAAGAGTGATGTGATAATTTAATTTTGTGTCGGGAAACTGTGGGGAAACCTTTTCCTTCCACGAGGTCAGGGTCAGCTTTGTATCGGTAAATTAGCAGTTTACCGACTCCGCCGCCATGTTTTGGAATAAAAATGATCTGCGTCTATTGACGTCGACTTCACGCAGAGACAGGCTTCTCGGCTTCGGTGTAATAGAACACAAAGAGTTAGTGGGTGTGTAAATCCTTTTAATGTGCCGACTCTGGGAGAGGTGATGAAATGGAGGAAGGGAGAGTTCAGAGGGAAGAAGTTCAAACAAACAAGAGCTCTCAGTGATGCAAAACGTTAGCAAGATGCTCGCAGCCTGGTACGACTCAACCTGACATCCTAGTTTCCCACATTTGTTTTTCTCCTTTGTAGTCGTGATCATTTGATCTCATGGCTTTGGAGAAATTGGGAGGATATTAGAAAGTCACACACAGAAGGATGATTCCACTACATTTCAGTTTTTTTGTATCATTGACAACATTCCTGCTGTTAAGTTAATTTCGGAGAAACGAGCGCTCCCAGACGATCGGACAGGTTGTTAACAAACCTGTCCTTCAAGATAGCAGCACATCCTCTCACAAGGAACAAACAGGATGATCATGATAAGCGTGCAACTCTGCTAGACTCCCAAGCTTTATCTGATCATCTCAGGCTACAGACTTCGTCGTGGCTGAATGCGTAGCCGATCCAAATGCGCTTGAGCATTTAATGAGGCGTTTTGGAAATAATCTTGTTCCATTTTTTTGACACTTCTCAGAATTCAAATAACATGACCATTCATGTACACTGGCCCAGGGGAGTGCCAGTACAGGCAGGGGAGCCACAGATACTACTGCTTTATGTTTGAAATATTATGCTGCACTAAAGAAGACTGGAAATAAAGACTTTGAACTTGTGTTCACAAGGTTTGCTCAGGAAATGTATCATCTAAGAAGTAATTTTCATTGACTTCAGATAATCGCCATCAGGCGGCCTTTGGAAAGCATGCAGGTTTAAAGCACCTTCGCAATGGCATCTCTTTTTAAGTGGCAATAAAGAGAATATTTATGAAAACAGTGACATGTTGGCTCCCTTCCCCTGGTACTAGGTGTGAGACATTCAGGTGTAATTGTTCACACTTTGCCACCCCACTGTCACAGACCTGGCCATGCAGACCTTTTAATTGGTTGTACTGCGCACACCCCATAGAGAATCAAAGCGTGAGCTGTACAAATAAAATAAAGTCGTCTCGAATGTGTGTCATACAGCTTGTCTGTCTCTGAGAGGAATGAATCCATTCACCGCTGCCTCAAGCAAAGCTTTGTTTATGGGAAACCCCACAGATTCCCACAACGGTGCCGATTAAATCCCCTTACTGTCAGAGCGTGCTTATTTCAGCATCGTTTTGGTGTTTACCTAGGGACGACAATTAGCATGGTTCATCATTTTAACTACAGGGGGGTTTGTTTGTTTTATAACCTGCTGCATATTTCGTTATTGTAAGACAGAACTGCAGGAAGCTGATCTAGATTATTTTTAGTTTGAATGGAGGGGCTGAGGGGAAATATAAACATATGCAGAGTTTGACAGGAGTAGGTAGGTGTAAGTGAGCAGGGGGCGGGCAGATAGGGGTGAGGGAAGTGCTCCAGTCACGAGCAGATCAAGAGTATCAGGTGAGAAACACGAACACGGCTCTCGCCGCAAACAGAGATTTTTGCGTGTTTCCTGCGACCTGGACTTGCACGCACTGCCTCCCTCCCCCAACCACCAACCTCCCTCCCCTTCCAGCCACGCTGAATCACAGAGCAACTCTTGAGAAAGCAGACGAAAAGTTGGCGAAGCGTGAACGACGCTGACGTGTCTCCCTCAATCCTCCAGCGAGAGGCCTCGAGTCCAGGCATTGGTATGCCCCCGCGTCCTTGGTATGCCAGATGGACATCCTGTTTTTCTTTTTTTTTTCACTTTCTGACATGCCGGCTCACAGTTCAAATCCTGTGAATGTACAACCGGGAGAAGCCCGGCTTCAGAGATTGTGGAGATTGGTCCGTAATCGCCCCCAACGTCGATGTGCTTGGTCGATGAATTGAATTGGATCGGCCAATCTGCAACGCAATCAGCCTCGGATCAATATAATCCCCTAGTGCATGGTTTCACTCCTACAACCTCTTTCTCCCTGTTCCTCCCGCCTCTTACTAAGTTACGCAACACACTCCAACCTGTGTTCACACTGCAGGCCGTCAAGCTCCAATAGATATAGCATGATTGAATCTTGACACGCTCAAAGTAGAAAATTTGTAACATATGCGTTTGTGTCTTGCCTGTTTAAGCCTGTTTAAGCCTGTTTGGAAATGCAACAGTTCAACCTATGGACTATTAGAAGCCAATTAAACTGCATACTTAATGCATAACAGCGTCCTCTTCATACTGGAGCCATGTGCTGCAACAACCAAAGAAAAAAGGATTTGTCACTGTCCCAGGATAAATCACAATGAAACAATGAAACACTGAGACAATGAAAACTTCAAAATGCATTAAAAAAGAAAATCTTACATAGACCATAATACAATGTGTTGTGAAACTAAAAGGAAATGTTGAGTTCATAATGGTAGTGAAAGCAATTGTGCTATTTGCATTGATTCCCATTACTTGTGTTGTGAGCGAGGCGTTCACAAACGTTTCAAAGGAAATATATTTTTCATATATAAATAAAAAGATGAATGTATAATTTATGATATCTACCTATTTAACTTGTGTATATATATCTGACTAGATACATGGCTAAAGCTTCTACTTCTCAAAATGAATGTTTATAGAAGTTCATGATACAACTTTAAATAAGCAAAAACTTCAAAAATTCAAAAAACAGCTGTAGGACCACAAATTCTAAAAAACCACAAAAAATTTCAAATCTGGACAAAAATATTATGAATCTTGTTTCTTGAAATCATAACCAAGTAGTTTGGTCCCAAAACCCAAAAGATTGTTTCACAATTTATTTGCATGCGTGACTCAAAGTGGATATCAAACATATATTCGGTTCAGAAACATTGATAACTATATGCATATAGACATGTGTGCAGAAACACATAGAGCGTGCAAGCAACCAGTTCTCTCTTTTTCAGGAGCTGTCATCTGCTCTCTGGGGGCTGATCAGGGAGGACCTGGAGGCCCTGTAACCAGGCGCCGTCAGTTTCCCCTTGTTTGCAGCCAATTGGGAGTCAAATGCACTTTGAAAAACCCAGAGTAACCAAACATACTCTCTCAAATTAGTTAGATGCTTTGGTAAGGATAGTTTCCCTTCCTTAAAACTGAAGAAATGACATTTTTGAAGTAGAGAAAATAGGCTCCATGACATGAAAAAAAATAAACAAAGACAAATTGTAAAAGTATGAGCCAACTTTCTCTCAAACAGTGCACTTTCTGCATCAACTTTGACTTATGCAGCATTACTATAGTCGTGTGCACACTCCATTGATCTTCCGCACTGAACAGTGATCACTTTCTATTATGCATTCAAAAATAAACATAATCACCAAATCCATTTTGATATACTTTATACGTTTTGTCTATAATCTCCGTCTTTTAGTGTTAATGTCAGCCCTTGCCTCATTCAATACAATATGTCTTTTGTTTCAACTCATGAAATGATTTGTTCATGTCTGTCTACTATTTGGTGCTGGGCAGCACATGTACATTGGGTTAGTCAGAACTTTTCACTTACAACTGTTGTCTGCAGTGCTGTAGTGGTAAAATTAGAGGTGGGTAAACTATGAAGTTTGTGATCATACAGACCGTGACGCGATACAAAGCGCTGCGACTCAGTAAGGCTGTCCTGGCTTGTTATCAGTTAAAGTCATATACCATCAATGACAGTGACAAATGGGTTCGTAGTTTGTAGTTTATTAAATTTCAAGAAACCAGTAAAGAAAAGTATGTGTAGGCCTAAAAATAATTGTGCGACATCTGGCAAACCTAGTCCCAAGTACATACCCTTTCTCAATTTTTGCCCTGGTTGTCTGGTGCTGGGAAACGAGGCTGATAAAATGGAAGGAAGCAGCAGCAGGGACCTGCCGTTCAAGTTCCTGTGTTCAAGTGACACCTTTCTCGTTACTAAGTAATTTGGAGTGGAGCTATTATGCTTGAGGTTCTGGTTCCCTGAAAAAACATTGAATTTTATTGAGAAAAAATGTTTAATTTGAAGTTTGTTTGGATGTTCAAAGATATCAAGCCTTTTGAACACATTCCGTTCTTAGTTTTCCAATTTCGACAATTTTGTTGTTACGGTGACCATGAAGTTTGGAAATTGATTTTCAATGAATGAAGAGGTTTTTTTATGTATACTACTCCAGTGTTTTGTGAGGTAAAACGAATTAGTCTGTGGCTTTGAAGTGAGCTGAACATCGTTTTCATTTCCCTTTTGTAAACGGCTTTCTAATAGAAAGACAGTGCTGACAATAGTTTCACCGATCGTCAGACAACCCTTTGCTGACTGCAAATTGAGGTCATTATCTTTTCTCTTTTCAGAGATACAACACTCCTTTTGACCAAACAGGTATTTCCCTCCCAAAACTTGGCAGTTGTTGGTCTCACACTGAAACAATTGGTCACTTTATGATTCAAGCTAACATGGTTTTAGCCTCAATAAATTGGTTAACCTTTGAAATGGTACTGCTTCTTCAAACTGGGAGCACGCCCACCGACATCTAAGCAACTGACTAATGACTATGATATATTTAGTATATTTAGTTAGATATATTTCTGTAGAATTCCCTCAACAAAATATTTTAGAAGGGATAATCTGATGTCAGAACACATGTGCTTGAATAGAACATTGAATGTCCAGATCAAGACGAACACCACTGAGAACCAGAATTGTTGGAATGGCCCCTTTGAATCAGGAGAACTTCAATACAGTTGTATCTCTGTGTAGAACCAATTCAGTTTTTCTCTCTCCCTCTCTCTCTTTCTCTCTCAGTGTGTAGTTGGATGCTGTATAGGCCCTTCAGAGGTGACCTGCTGCCACGCGGCACAGTTTTGTGTTGGTGGAGAAGGCGGGTGCAGTGCCAGGGGCATCTCTCTGACAAACAGACCAGATGCCTTGCACTAACAAACAGCCCATTGGGGCTCGGGCAGCCTCCCCGTCTCTCCTGTGCTGCAACATCAACTCAAAAGTGCTGAGACTTGCAGCTTCTGCAGCAAAGACTCTGTGCCCTTACAGCTTGCTATCACAACTGGCACGCAAAGCCTACCGACGGGTCACTTTCCTGTATTTGTCTGTGGTAAACTGCTGCCTCTGTCACCTGTAGTTCTGAAGCTTCATATGATTGTATTTATGCTCATGGGCAAAAGGTTATTGTGAATATGCAGCTGCTATTTATTTCCACAAAGGGACCATTGTCAAAAGCTTATCCACACATTACAGTTAAGCTGTTTATGCACTGTGGGACACGGCGGCTGTAATCTCGATTGACTGCACAGAAATGTGGAGAGATTGGGATGTCACTGTTTAAAACTTGAGCATTCTGAGGTCCTTTCTTCTATATTTTTAACTCGCCGCAATGATTACACAATATCGTCAGATCGACGTTGTTAAACAGAATTTCCATTTTTTAAGTTATATTTTTATTCGCACATCCCCAAATGAAGGTTGTTTGTTACGTCAATTGTGAGTTTGATTCCAACTTCAAACAACACCCATAGTATCCCCATTTGCACACATGCATACGCACATAATGGACACCAATAGAGAGGCTATATAAAAAGCCTTGATATCAGGAAAAGTTGGGTTTGGCCAAAGTGCACACAAGCGCCTTGGGAATTGAAATAACACACAAACAGATGTTTAATGTATTAATCTTGAGTTTTTCACCACAGGATTGAAATTCTAATTTAGTGTCTTGGGTTATGGATTAATTATGAAGGGAAACAGGCCCATCTTGCATGCATTTTAATCTCAAACTATAGGGGTAGAGGTAGTAAAAAAAAAAAAGAAGATAGTTTTATCTGCTGCCGAGAGATGGATCCCCCCCAAAACAGCGGAAGAATGCCTGCACTGATGGACGTCGCTCTGGCCAACTCTGCAGTCTCAGTATAGATCCGTGACACAAACCCAAACCCTGCACTCTTATTTGGAGTCATAAATAACAAAATATCTGCATGCGAAAGCAGACAGTCAGACATAAATCCTCATAACTTTTTACTTTCATGCACATCAGTGTTTAACCCTTTAGTCTCATCAATGCTGTCAATAAGAGTGATATTAATTTAGGATTTCTTTTTCGTCATCATGTGGGAGCCTTAACCAATTAAGTTCTACAACAGCGCTTCAGATATAATTATTTGCTTCATTTCTACGTACCACATTTGGGGGTATTGTTACCATGCACTTGTCAGTTGTCAGTTCGGTTTTTCCAAAGGGGAGTGAAACATGTCCCATGTAGCGGTGACTATTCCTTCTGGGGCCACAGTACATAGCTCTGCCAGGCTGCATTGAAAACTGCCTATTTAACAGATAGTTGCTTATTAACGCAAGACAACAGCAAAGCCTACAGCTGAGTCAGATACAAATGTTATTAGTTTTGTATTTAGTCACAAACCAAGGCACTGAGCCACATTCCATGGCATTCCATCCAATAGTTTTAAGGAGAATTCTTTAAAAAGGTGTGAGTTTTTGTAAGTCAGTCAAAACCCCAGCTATGCAGCCAAACCATAGAACTTAATCTAGAGATCAACCCTAGGCAATGAGCCGGGTCATACCCATTTAAAACACATTTTTTTAACGGGGATTGTTGCTAAATCAGAGTCATGGTGATGGATGTAGAGGCTGTGCTTTGGGCTGTGAAACTACACAGCCAGACAATCATGACAGCTGCTTTGCAGAGGTGAGCATCTTGTATGCGATGGCGCTGAAGAGACAGAATACCTGCACACTAATCTCCCCTCGCTCCGTCTGGCCATTGAAGAGACGTCAAAACAAATCTGATCACTGTCTGTAACCTTAGCTAAGCATAATGGACTTATTTCAGGCCATTTAACCTCTCTGGTGTTCATACATGCTTGAACAAATAGCTAATTTTAAGCATCAATGAAGACTGGGAATTACACTCACCTTGTTGTGGTTAGCCTTTCAGGCATCAACTCCCTGCTATCAGGTGACAATTTCTGTACTCTTATGCCCATGACATCTTGTATTTTAGGGAAAGATTACATTAGTTCAGGCGGAACAGAAAATTGCTTTCGACACTTTTAACAATACTGTTAATTTCCTCGCACTTTCTCTTTTTCATCAGGGCTCAAGAAGAAGTAACCTTCTCACGAAGCTGACCTTTATCTTATGAGGTCCCTTTGCGATATTAGTGTGGAAAACATGCATTTGCTGAAAAGTAATTCACAATTGCTATTATACTTTACTCTTGAATGTTGACTGTGGTTGACCCAGAAACATGTTTCACATCATCTGTTCAAAAGGTTTTAACGATGTGGAAATGAATCAACGCAAAAACAGTCCGTCTTCTCACCATTCGTCAAGCATGTGCACCACTTCTTCAATAGGTGTTCGCGTTTCAGTTACTTTTATACATTTTTCTACATGTCAAGTTGAGAGAAACATCAACAGCATAGACGGTTTACATGTGCATCGTTTATCAATCAGCACATTCAGTAATCTAACAAAAGTACAGCGGAGAACGAACCACTTCAAGGCCTCATTTGCATTTGTGGAGAGGGAAAATTGTTCAGAAGAAAGTGGAGTTAGAAGTTAGAAACCAAAAGAGTTCTTTGGGTGAAAATAACCTTGACAATTGGACAAAAAGCTGACTGTTTAGCCAGATAAGCAGAAATTCACAACACGTGTGATGACGCCGTTTGGCACGGCGCAGGGGCAAAGTTATAGTGAAGTTATATCATTGACAGAAATATAACTATTATTCGTCCCTCTTTGGGTCTCTTTCCGACTTTATTTTGTAGTTTGTGCCTCGTTTATCCCTGGGAGAGCTTCACTTCCGGTCTTGTCCTGTCCCCTCGTTATTGTCTGTCATCGATGATTGTTCCCGTCCGTGCCTAATCACCTGCACCTCCCTTCTGTACTTAAGCCCTCTGTGTCTGTTGTTCCTTGTTGTGTCACTGTGGTTGTGTTGTGGTATGTTGCATATTGATGGTTATGTCTCGTTCCTGTGGATTGTCCGGTTTCTATATTATTTTTTATTATTTTTATTATTTTGCGTCTTCCCGTCTCCGACTACCAACCTACCTGAAATTATTAATTACTAAGATGATTTAAAGAAATAAATAATAGTGCACCACCGTAAAAGGGGACTAATTACCAAATTGTAAATCAGATCTCACAATTGATATTCACTAATTAAGATAAGGAATTGACGTTTTCAGTTTGCACAATCCAGCTACAGTCACAGTACAGATACGCAAAGAGAAATCACAGAAAACTGTTTGTTAAAGAAAAGCAGTGTTAATTAACTTCAAACAATACCAATTAGATCCATACCATTTGAAATCAACAAAAGCTATAATACAATATCTTAATATATAAACAACAAATAAAAACATTCATGCATGTGGAGGGGGAGGTGTGTGTGTAAAGGCTGGCGCATGCTTCTGCGTCTTGTGTCGACAGGCTCGTTTCAATTCATGGTTCAAAAAGGCTTGCGTGTGTTGCAAAGCAATTCACCGCCAGAACACTTACGTTTTTTGTCAAGGACGACCTAGAGATTGACGTCTTTGTGTGTGGAGGTCGTTGATTTGTTTATTTTTATTTATTTATTTTCGACTTTTTTAGACGGACATATTCGCGGCCAGGGGCCTGTACCATGAAGCTGGTTTAGGTGGCTAGCCAGCTAAGTTTCAGCTTACTTTCCACCAACCCCGGGTTTTCGGTACCATGAAAGTGGCTCGGCTTCAATCGGTATTCGTTGCCATGGTAACTTAAGCTGCACGGCTAACCTGCTCCGGGGCAGGTCATGTTCTGGATTCGAGCTCTCAGTCAGAAGTTTGACCAATCAGCGGTGAGCAAAGAAACAGCTGACGTAGTTAATTCCTAGCTTCTGTTCTCTGTTGCGATTATTGCAATGGCTTCACCTTTTCTTCCAAATCCTGTGGACATCTCAGCGCAAATTGTTAGAAGAGCACTTCGTAGAGTTTTTAGGGACAGACAAAATCCCCTTGACTTTCCTGATACTTCCTTCTATGTAAGATACAGATATTCCGCGGAAGGAATAACTTATCTTTGCAAACTTGTTGAGCCGCACATAACAAATGTGACTCGTCGAAGCCGCACTTACTGTACCGCAAATGGTTTGAGTTATATTTTTATATATATTTTTAACTTACGCATTATCAGCAATGTTCCTCTAATATTGTTCTCTTGCTTTGGCAGCAGAGACTGTGTTACTGCGTGCTTGAAAAACATTTGTACATTCTTCATATTTCTGAAGAATAATTTCTTGCTCCTCCGCGGAAAAATATATTTCTCCCTCTCTCTCGCGCTCGCTCGCGCTCTCGATATCAAACTATATTGGTCGTTCGGTGCCGGCGTCACTCTTTCATGTGCACGCGCGAGCAGACTAATCAGAGTTTAAGGATCAAAGCCTGGGTTGACAAACTCATTTGATAAGCGGCGTCATGGTACCAATAAAGCCTGATTGCTTCAGTTTGGTTTTGTCCATTCTGAACCAATTCTGGAACCCTGAGTTTGTTGAACCAGCTTCATGGTACAGGCCCCAGAGTAAGACACAACAGCAGTTAACTTCACACAGCCAGTTGATCAACATACCCCATCACTCATAACAACACATGGTAACTTCTGCCCAGACGTAGCCTTACAATGTCATAAGTTAATTTGGAGAAATTGATTTGAATAAGATAAGCTAATCCTTTCATTTATCTCACAATGGAAAAATGTACAGTGTTACAGCAGCAGAGTCAACAGATTAAATTACAAAAAGCACACAGTGGACAGAGTGCAGAATAAAAATAAAAAAAACGTCCCGGGACACAGAACGATGGGAGGCGACTGACCATGGGGCCGTGGCATCTGGAAGAAACTCCCCTGGGACGCGCAGGGGTTGGCCATACACAAGCTCGGCCGATGAGGCGTGAAGATCTTCCTTGGGGGCGGAGCGAAGGCCAAGCATCACCCATGGGAGGCGGTCAGCCCAATCGCCGCCCGTAAGGCTGGCCCTGAGCGCGGCCTTCATGTCCCGATGAAACCGCTCGCAAAGACCGTTGTTCTGTGGGTTATAGGCCGTGGTACGGTGGACCTTTACCCCCAGGACCTCGGCAACCGCAGTCCAAAGCTCCGATGTGAACTGCGGACCTCTGTCCGAGGAGAGGTCGGACGGTGTGCCGAAACGGGCCACCCAAGCCATGACGAACGCCCGGGCCACCTCAGCTGCTGTAGTGGAGGACAGGGGAACCACTTCCGGCCACTTGGTGGTCCTGTCTACCATGGTGAGGAGGTAGGTGTAACCCCGGGAGGGGGGGAGTGGGCCAACCAGGTTCACATTCACATGATCAAAACGCCTCTCAGGCACTTTGAAAGTTGCCAAAGGGGCCTTAGTATGACGAGTCACTTTTGCACGCTGGCACGCCACACAGGTCGCAGCCCAAACCTTGACGTCCCTCCGCAGGCCTGGCCAAACGAATTTAGCCCCCACCAGCTTGGTAGAGGCCTTCACCCCCGGGTGGGAAAGTCTGTGCATGGCGTCAAAAACCTTACGCCTCCAGCAAGCAGGTACCATGGGGCGCGGCAAGCCAGTGGAGACGTCGCAGAGGAGTGTAGCGTTGGCTGCCTCAAACACCACATCTTCCATGAGCAGCGCCGTGGGGGCCGTCCTGTAGGCTTGTACCTCAGAGTCTGTGGTCTGATCCTCAGCCATGGATGCGTAGTCAAAGCCCAAGTGGACGGATCTAGTGATGGCTCGGGAGAGGCAGTCAGCGACGAAATTGTCTTTGCCGGCCACGTGCTGAATGTCAGTGGTGTACTCGGAGATGGCAGAAAGCTGGCGCTGCTGTCGACCAGACCATGGCTCCGAAGACTTGGCCATGGCGAACGTCAGCGGCTTGTGGTCAACGAAAGCTGTGAACCTCTGGCCTTCCAAAAGGAAACGGAAATGACGGGTGGCGAGGAAAAGACCCAGTAGCTCTCTGTCAAAGGTGCTGTATTTCCTCTCATTGTCACGGAGCTTCCTGCTGAAAAAGGCCAGCGGCTGCCAGGCTCCACCCACCCACTGCTCGCACACCGCCCCCACTGCGTAATCCGAGGCGTCGGTAGTAAGAGCAACTGGGGCGGTAGGAGACGGATGTGCCAGCAAAGCAGCATCAAAAGCAGCAGCCATCTCTGTGGACCAGTCCAACTCGTCCACCGGCCTCCTACCCCGCAAGGCGTCGTACAAAGGTCGCATGAGTTGGGCCGCATGGGGGCGAAAACGGTTGTAGAAGTTCACCATGCCCAGGAACTCTTGCAGGGACTTCACAGTGCGCGGGCGTGGGAAACCAGCAACGGCCTCCACCTTGGCAGGGAGAGGGACGGCCCCCTGCGGTGTGACGTGGTGGCCGAGAAAAGTGATGGACGACCGGCCAAACTCGCACTTGGCGGGGTTGATGATGAGACCGTGCTCACTGAGCCGGCCGAACAGCTGTCGGAGATGCGTCCGGTGGTCGCCTGCGGACGCGCTGGCCACCAGAATGACGTCCAAGTAAACAAACAGGAACGACATGTCCCGTAGCACGGAGTCCATGAGGCGCTGAAACGTCTGCGCCGCACCCTTGAGGCCGAAAGGCATCCGTAGGAATTCAAAAAGGCCAAAGGGCGTGATGACTGTCGTTTTGGGAACATCCTGCGGGCGGACGGGCACCTGGTGGTAACCGCGCACCAGATTCACCTTTGAAAAGACCGTGGTACCAGCTAGGTGGGCGGAGAAGTCTTGGATGTGCGGCACCGGGTAACGGTCGGGGGTGGTGGCTTTGTTCAGGCGACGGAAATCACCGCAGGGACGCCAACCACCATCAGCCTTGGTCACCATGTGCAGGGGGGACGCCCACGGGCTGTTGGAGCGGCGCACGATGCCGAGGTGCTCCATGGTGGTGAACTCCTCCTTGCACTGCATGAAAAGTCGGATTTCCGTCCCCGTAAACGCCCGAAAATCTGCCTTATTTCCGACAATTTACAGGCCGCGCACGCCGCGTTCACCTGTCCCGGAAATTGTCGGAAACAGACTCTGACGTAGGTGGCGATCAGCTGGCGGAGGTGCGAATGGCCCTAATTAGCATATGAATGTAGCGAAACCGGGGTGGCCGAGCGGAGCGGGATGAATATCCTTACTCCTTATTGGATGAAACCACAACTTTCAAACAAGTAAAATCACTCGTGATTGGCAGCAAAACCACACCTGGGCAGGCCTGGCTTGAGTTTCCTTACTCCTCATTGGATGAAACCACAACTGTCAAACAAGAAAAATCACTCGTGATTGGTTGGCAGATCTGTCGCTATTGGTCACCCAGCCTCATAAATAATGTCTATATACAATATATATTATTTATTCATTCATATTGTACTGTATATTCATGTCATTGTTATCCTATGTAGGCTACTAAACAATTATTAAGACTACCACCAAGGACATTAATGAGTTTATAGAGGAAATTAACATTTTCCAGGAACATGTTTATGCAAAAAGAGCTTTATTAAAACAAACAATTATATACAAAGCGACTATCTGCGCACACATGAGTAAATGATGATCCAAAAACTACAACTGTCCGTTTGCCTCCTCGGGGTTGGAGGTAACGTGCGGCGTTCTTTCCGAGGCAGGTCCGTTGCGCAGACGCATATTGTGCACGGCTCTGTACTTTAAAGTCGCCTCTCACCGGGACTGCAGCTTCGCACAGAGTTCAGAGAGCTCCGTCCTACGAAATGACGGCGACCGTACAATCCACCCAGAGACCCCGCCAACATGCC